>CM056059.1:311058943-311066443 GCA_029574335.1 Rana kukunoris
ATGGTATGCTACTTATAGTTTATATACTGTTTTTGTGCTTGTTAGCAAACTTAAAGTGGGCCGGTCTGGATGAAGCCCAGGGCCACATTTTGGTCTCAGTCCAGCCCTGTCAATCCGTGCATTGTAGAGAACTGCAATGGAGGTTTGTTGCCTAAAGCCTCGTAGAAACGATCAGATTGTAACGTTCGTCAGTTTTTTGTTGCATGCTAGTCTCATATTGAAGTGAAGAGGTTACTTTTGGATTTTGAGTGGAATGTCGTTTTTTTTCAGCGCCATGTTTGTACGCACTATATAACAAGCGTGCGAGATGGGGAAGATGGGGAATTCCCTGTTGGGTGCGCCGTATAGCGTGGAGAGGGCAGGCGGTGATCGTGGATCACCTTACCTCCACCTTGTAAACCTTTTCACCTTGTTACACGAAACCCAAATCTCATCTCCAACATTCCAACATCCAGTGACTGCTGTACACAGGAGTCAGCTTCCAGCAGCACATAGACACACAGGCCATCACAGACTGACACCCCCATCAGCCATAAACTTGACTTCCAATGTACAACGCTCCCGTCATGGCAGAGATATGTGGCTTCCATTACTGTCCACCTTCTCCTGTTACTGCAGATCCAGAGTTCTGCCTTCACTGGCTGCATGCTTCTTTCAGGTCAGGTATTCATAAGGTGGTGAATCCTGAGGATCAGCATGACAGCCAGGTGAGGTTTCTGGGAACAAATACCATCTGTACTGTGTCGGGTTTGAGAAGGAGGTCAGCGGGGTCGGCCTCCACATCTCTCTATATCTTTGGCTGTTGCTCAGCCATTTACAGGCAGCTTTACAGAATTAGCCTGCAGGGGATGGCTGGCACTGTCCCGACAGCGGAGCCGCCGACATCTTCCAATCACAAAGAGTAAAAATAGATGTTATTGTCTGTCCTGTCACAGGTCGCTCTTCTGGGAAGATGTGGCAACTCGTAGCAGGATCGGGAACTCCAGAAAAATCCCTGGCAGGAAAATAAGAGGAGTTCGGGAGGAGGGGACATGGGGGGGTATTATGGGAAACTCTCATTTCTGGGGGGGGGGGGGGGGGGTTGGTGCGCACAGATCAGCAGGAGGAGAAAACATAGTAAAGGGTTTCACAGAGGAAGGAACAAATGGTTTATGTCTAGGTGGTACAGGTGGAATACATAGAGGTAGGTACAGGCAGAGTATATTGAGTATTGAGATAGGTACAACCAGTGTACATATTGGCAGAGGCGGCTCTAGGCTTTGTGAGGCCTTAGGCAAATCTGAGACATGAGGCCCCATTCATATCCATAATGGGAAAAATAATTCAAGAGATAAAAATTAACTGTACAAATTGCATATATTAAGAGTTTTAAATTATATGAACTATGAATTCACCGGTTATAGGATTTTCTCTAACCAATTCTTGAGGCAAATTAGGTTGCCACGAGGCCCCTTTGGGGGGGCGAGGCCTAAGGCGACCGCCTAATTTGCCTAATTATAGAGCCGCCTCTGCATATTGGTAAGTACAAGTGGAAAACATAGAGGTAGGTACAAATGATGTATGTTCATCTTGGTAGGTACAGGTGGTGTACATTGAGGTAGGTACAGGTAGAGTAAATTGAGGTTAGTACAGATGGTGTACATAGAGGTAGGAGAGTTAAAGTTCCCTCATTGGAAGAACTGTTGTGGAGGACATTTGATGGGGATCAGAGATAATCTGGAGGACGGATGGATGTGATGTGCTGACTAATGATATACTAATGATCAGCCCCTTTGGATTTGGTGAATAATGACATACAGAGCTATGTACTTACAGACTATAAATAGGTCATGAATGAGAAATCACCCAGAGAAGTCACTGAATCAGAATCTATAATAAGAGGGAACTCAATCTATAATCGGAGTGACCTCAATCTATAATAGAAGGGGTCTCAATCTATAATAGGAGGGGCCTCAATCTATAATAGGAGGGGTCTCAATCTATAATAGGAGGGGCCTCAATCTATAATAGAAGGGGTCTCAATCTATAATAGGAGGGGCCTCAATCTATAATAGGAGGGGTCTCAATCTATAATAGGAGGGGCCTCAATCTATAATAGAAGGGGTCTCAATCTATAATAGGAGGGGCCTCAATCTATAATAGGAGGGGTCTCAATCTATAATAGGAGGGGCCTCAATCTATAATAGGAGGGGTCTCAATCTATAATAGGAGGGACCTCAATCTATAATAAGAGGGGCCTCGATCTATAATAGGAGGGCCTCAATCTATAATAGGAGGGCCTCAATCTATAATAGGAGGGGCCTCAATCTATAATAGGAGGAACCTTAATCTATAATCAAAGTGACCTCAATCTATAATAGAAGGGACCTCAATATATACTAGCAGGGACCTCAATCTATAATAGGAGGGGCCTCAATCTATAAATAGAAGGAACCTCAATCTATAATAGGAGGGGCCTCAATCTATAATAGGAGGGGCCTCAATCTATAATAGAGGGGACCTCAATCTATAATAGGAGGGGCCTCCATCTATAATAGGAGGGGCCTCAATCTATAAATAGAAGGAACCTCAATCTATAATAGAGGGGACCTCAATCTATAATAGAGGGGACCTCAATCTATAATAGAAGGGATTTCAATCTATAATAGGAGGGACCTCAATCTATAATAGGAGCGACCTCAATCTATAATAGGAGCGGCCTCAATCTATAATAGGAGGGGCCTCAATCTATAAATAGAAGGGACCTCAATCTATAATAGGAGGGGCCTCAATCTATAAATAGAAGGAACCTCAATCTATAATAGAGGGGACCTCAATCTATAATAGAAGGGACTTCACTCTATAATAGAAGGGACCTCAATCTATAATAGGAGGGGCCTCAATCTATAATAGGAGTGACCTCAGTCTATAATAGGAGGGGCCTCAATCTATAATAGGAGCGGCCTCAGTCTATAATAGGAGGGGCCTCAATCGATAATAGGAGGGGCCTCAATCGATAATAGGAGGGATGTTAAGACTCCATTCACAAAGATGGGTGGGTGAGAGTAAAGTGCACCTGTCATTAGCTATAGAAGCCTCCATGAGGGGATTTATCGAAGAGGTCACAATATACACCAACAGGATCATATTTCAGAAAAACAATATATACATCCTTAAAGTGGTTGTGAAGTTATTATTTTTTTACATTTTTTATTAACAAACATGTCTATACTTATCTTCTCTGTGCAATAGAAGTATACAGAGCAGCCCTGATCTCCCCGCCGGCGCTGCTGGCTCCTCATCCATTGACACAGACAGCGGACGCCCCCTCTCTCCTATCCCTGGATTTAAATAACAGGAGCAGGAGCCAATGGCTATCGATCTGCCCAGGTAGGAGGGACAAAGGGACACTTTGTGGCGGCGGTTAATGATGGGATGTGGGGTTCCAGCACCTTGTACCCCTGGACCCCTTTACATTACATAGCAATGGACCTTTTTTTTTTTTAACATTCAAGTTTTATTGAAGAAAAAGAAAAAAAAAAGAATTACATAACAGATTACACCTGGACCCTTTTACATTACACAGCACCTTGCACCTCTGGACCCTTTTACATTAAAAAGCACCCTGCACCTCTGGACCACTTTACATTACATAGCACCGCACCCCTGGACCCCTTTACATTACACAGCCCCCCCCACAGTTTATTGCACAGACACCCCCTAACAGTTCTGGACCCCCTGCATGTTACACAGACCTTTCTACAGTACAGACCCCTCCCTACAGTACAGGCCCCCTCCCTACATTACAGACCCCCCTACATTACAGACCCCTCTACATTACAGACCCCCCGACATTACAGACCCCCTCTACAATACAGACCCCCCTACATTACAGCCCCCCTCTACAATACAGACCCCCCTACATTACAGAGACGTGACCTGCGGCCCGCTGGCCGTCGCGGGCCGCCGCGGCCGACCGGGCATATGGCCAGTCCGGGTCTGCATTGGACCCAACAAGAATATAAAAATTTAAGTTACTGCAGATTTCTTTATTTTTTATTTTTAGGTTGCTCCTCCGTCTGTATACAGTCTGTACTATATTACACACCAAAATACTCCCACATTCTAACAATAAAAGAAAATAATATTAATAAATAAACTTAAAAATAAATAAAAGATTCCAAGTAAATTTCGCACAATCAACTCAGTGATCTGATTGGCCCTCTTTGGGCTGCAAGCGGCCCCCTAAAAAGCCATCAGGTTGCCCAGCATTGGTGTACAGCTCCACGGCCAGTGTTGGAGCCATAGTTGGATACATCAGATGCTCTCTGAGTCAGTGACTTGTATCCGGCATGTGATTATGACTTTGTTTCAGTTTGTTGTGGAGACGGGGATCAGCCCAGGACAGGGGTGGGTGGGGCGGGGGGCAGATGTGTCTTATATATAGCTGCACCTGTCGATGGTGAAATCACCGGGGAGGCCAAATGAACCCCCCACACAGGAGGGGAAGCCTGCTCACCGGCTATTTCCATGACTTCTAGATGCTACTTTGGACACAGATGTAACCAGATCTGATCACACGTCACCGCCTGTAAGCGGGCCAGGTGTCCCCTCCACCCTTCTCCGGGGTCAGCGTCACAGCCGGTCCTCTGTATACTCTCCTGGATTTCCAGGGACAGGCCCCAAGGCTGAGGAATGTCCCTGCAATGTCCCTGGATATGTCCCTGTGGCTCACTGTAAGGTCTTTATAGATTGGTCCATGGCTGTAGAAAAAATGTCTCCGGGTTTCATTTAAAGGGCATCCAATCCTAAACATCAAAACCTTTGCGCTGAAGTAATGCACATTAACCGCTTGCTGACCAGGCGCCGTCATTATACTGCGGCAGGTTGGCTCCCCTGCGTGAAACGCTGAAGGTGTACGTTAAGAGCGATAGGGGGCACACGCAAAAGCAAGGTCCATAAACATATGGATGAGTGAGTTTGGGGTGGTGGAACCTGACTGGCCTGCACAGAGTCCTGACCTCAACCCGATAGAACACCTTTGGGATAAATTACAGCGGAGACTGCAAGCCAGGCCTTCTCATCCAACATCAGTGCCTGACCCCACAAATGCGCTTCTAGAAGAATGGTCAAACATAGGCACACTCCTAAACCTTGTGGACAGCCTTCCCAGAAGAGTTGAAGCTGTTATAGCTGCAAAGGGCGGCCAACTCAATATTGAACCCTACGGACTAAGACTGGGATGCCATTAAAGTTCAAGCTCCTGCACTGCCCCAAAGATGCCTGAAAAACACCCCAGTGTGAAAGTAGCCTTAAAAAGGGATTCCACCCACCCATTCCATCCACCCATTTTATTTTATTTTTTAAAAGTCAGCAGCTACTAACACTGTAGCTGCTGATTTTTATTAAAGCGGAGCTCCACCCGCATTTTTTTTTTTCAAAGTCGGCAGCTACTAACAGTGTAGCTGCTGACTTTGAATAAGGACACTTACCTGTCCTAGGCGCCCGCGCTGACGGCCCCCGCCGATGCCGATCCTCGATCCCGGCACCGCCATCCACTGTCAGGAAAACAGGCAGTGAAGCCGTGCGGCTTCACTGCCCGTTTCCTACTGCGCATGTGCGAGCGATGCGGCGCTTTGTGAATGGTCCGGCTGCTTTCTGGGATACACACAGTTCCCAGAATGCAGCACGGCCCATTCACAAGAAGACACCGAGAAGAGGAGGAGGAAGAAAACCGCACCGCGGATCATGAGGGCAGATTCGGGACTTCCGCATAGCAACAGCCTATTTAGGGTGAGTATTTTTTTTTTTCCATTTCATTTTTTTTTTAGATTTAAAAAATAAAATAAAATCAGGGTGGAGCTCCGCTTTAAGGACACTTACCTGTCCTAGGCGCACGCGATGATGGGCCTCTGATGGCCCCCGCACCTCAAACCCCCACCCCAAACCCCCCACCCCCCCCCAACCCCCCCCACACCCCCCAACCCCCCCACAACAACCCCAACCCCCACACCCAACAACCCCACTCCCCCCCCACCCACCAAACACCCCCCACCCAAACAACCCCCCACCACCACAACCCAAAACAACCAACCACCAACACCCACCCCCCCCCCACCCCCCCACCCCCCCCCCACCCCCCCACCCCCCCCCCCCCCCCCCCCCCCCACCCCCCAACCCCCCCCCCCCCCCCCCCCCCCCCCACAACCCCCCCACCCCACCCCACCCCACCCCCACCCCCACCACCCAACCCCCCCCCACCCCCCCCACCCCCAAACACCCCACAAAACAACCCACCCCCCCCACCCCACCCCACAAAAAAAACCCCACCCCCCCCCACACCACCACCCCCCCCACCCACACCACCACCCACCCACAACACACCCCACCCCCCCAACCCACCCCCCCCCCAACCCCACCCAACCCCCAACCCACACCCCCCCCCCCCCCCCCCCCACCCCCCCACCCACCCCCACCCCCCCACCAACCCCCCCCCCCAACCCCCCACCCCCACCACCCCCCCCCCCCCACCCCCCCCAAAACCACCCAACACCCACACACCCCCACCCCCCCCACCCAAACCCCCCCCCACACCCCCCCCCCCCCACCCCACCCCCACACCCCCCCCCCCAACCCCCACCCACCCCCCAAAACCACCACACACCCCCCCCACCCCCACCACAACACCCCACCCCCCACACCCCCCCACACCCCCACCCACCCCCCCCCCCACACCCAACCCACCCCCCCCCCCCACCCAACCCCCCCCCCCCCACCCCCCCCACCCCCCCCACCAACACCCCCACCAACCCCCCCCCACACCCCCACACCCCCCCACCCCACCCCCCCACACCCCCCCACCCCCCCAAACAACCCCCCCCCCCACAAACCCCCCACCCCCAACCCCCCCCCCCCCCCCCCCCCCCCACCCCACCCCACCCCCCCCCCCCCCCCCACACCCCACCCCCCACAAAACCCACCCCCCACACCCCCCCCCCCCCCCCACACCCAACCCCCCACACCCCCCCCCCCCACCACCCCAACCCCCAACCCCCACACCCCCCCCCCCCCCCCCACACCCCCCACCAACCCCCCCCCCCCACCCCCCCCCCCCCCCCCCCCCCCCACCCACACACCCCCCACACCCCCCACCCCCCCCCCCCCCCCCCACCCCCCCCACCCCAAAACACCCCCCCCCCCCCCACAACCACCCCCCCCCCACCCCCCACCCCCCCCCCCCCCCCCCACACCACACCCACCCCCCCCACCCCCCCACCCCCCCCCCCCAACCCCCCCCCCCCCCCCCCCCACCAACAAACCCCCCAACCCCCACACACCCCCCCCCCCCACCAACCCCCCCCCAACCAACCCCCCCCCAACCCCCCCCCCCCCCCCACCCACACCCCCCCCCCCCAACCCCAACCCCCCCCCCCCCCCACCACACCCCCACCCCCCCACCCAACACCCCCCCCCAACCCACCCCCCCCACCCCCAACCCCCCCCCCAACCCCACAACCCACC
>CM056059.1:311071443-311216199 GCA_029574335.1 Rana kukunoris
TTTGGGTGGGGGGGTTTGTGGAACTCAGCTTAGAGAACTCTGTGTCCAGCTTCCCCGACCCCTCTTATGTGCCACTCTACACTGTGTTGCGGCTGGTGACTGGGTGGGCTAAAGAGTCTAGGATAGTACTGGTTCTGGACAGAGGAAGCATTGACGGCGGACATAGTCCGGTTTAAGGACGAGGGTTCGTCAAATCCACACTAAATTTATTATGACATTTTGTATCAGTTTCGGGAGTTTGAAGAGTTCCCCTTCAATCAGGGCTTCAATTATCCTCAATTATTTGTAGCCCTGATAAAGGGGGACCATTTGAACGCCAGAAACAGGTTGGCTTTCTGTGATACAAGATTCTCACTAAAAGTAAATTTCATATGATAAATTTATTATGACATTTTGGATCAGTTTCGGGAGTTTGAAGAGGTCCCCCTCAATCAGGGCTTTAATTATCTTCAATTATTTGTAGCCCTGATAAAGGGGGACCATTTGAACGCCTGAAACATGTTGGCTTTCTGTGATACAAGATTCTCACTAAAAGTAAATTTCATATTATATGGTATGGAGCTTTCCTCAGCACCTCTAGTTCAGTCTCTGGCAGATGATGTTAAAAATTGTCCCATTGTGATGCAATGTTCACTCTTCCAAATCCCAAATCCTTTCCCCTATTTGTGGGTCTCCAGGAATTAACGTCAGTTATGTTCCTCTTTCAGCAATGACCCTGAACCGCAGCGACCGGCTCAAAAGCCTGGAGAAGAGACGGGGCAGCATGCCACTCGCCATGCACCAGCAGCTCCACCGGAGGAGCATGCCAGCTGACGACAAGGAGCTCCGGGGAAAATCTCCTGCCGGGGAGCTCTCCAAACTAGTCCGCTACCCCTCCTACAACCCGGCCGACGAGCAGCGCGAGAGCTGGGCCTCCGATTCCTCCGACTCTGTCATATCCTCGGGAAGTGACTCCGAAGATCACCTCTTCAAGGTCATCATGCTCGGAGAGCATGGAGTGGGCAAGTCCAGCCTGGCCAGGATCTTCGGGGGTGTGGAGGATCTTCAGGATGTAGAAGAAGCAGGTGAGGTCACACTACACAGAACTGAATGCTTAAAGGTGACTAGAGATCAGCAAAACTGAGAGTTCTGATTTCACCAAAATATCAAGAGATTTCAGATAAATTTCTTAATTTTGATGAAATGCGTTGGAGTGGAAGGTGACATCAGGGTGGATTTTGGTCGTTTTCTGGGGTGAAATGACTTTTAATGGTCAGTGGGCTTTAATTGTCTCCTGAGGGTTACAGAAACTCTTTTTAACCAAAAAGTGCACAAATAATCAAATAAGGAAAAAGCACAAACAGAAAGACTAGAATGTCAAATAAACAAAATAAATTACCCCAAATGTACAAAAAACACTCCCGCTAAATAATAAAAGTAGTAATAGTAAAAAAGTAAGGGGGGCAGCCATTTAAAGCAGGATTTCTTTAGTTCATAAGTCTAATGCCTAGTACACACGACCGAGATTCCCGGCGGGAAAAGGCCCGTTGGAAGTCCCGAGGGGAAAACCAAGAACCTGTTCTTTACTTTTCCCCACGTACAGACAATCGGTTTTCCCGTCGGGAAAACTCAGATGAGAGCTTTTCCTTCAGGAATCCTGACCGTGTTTATGCTCCATCTGAGTTTTTCCCCACAGGAAAACGGCCAAAATTGCAGTTTTCTGCTACACGCAGCCGGGTTTTCTGATGGGAAAAAGTCAGTCGGGAATCCCGGTGGGAAAAAAGAGAGCTGGTTCTCCTTTTTTTGGCCAACAGGTTTGGCAGGTGGCTGAAATACTGCGAGGGAACATACACATGGCTGGGATTTGCGGCCAAAAGCTCTCCTCACAGTTTTCCCCTTTGAAAAACACGGTTGTGTGTACGGGGCTTAAGGGGAAAGCCAAACATCCATTTAACACCTTTTATTAAAAAATGTGTTCTCATCAGTATAACATAAAACATGCACAATGAACGCCTTCTGGGTCCAGGTATTCCTAAGGTGCCAAATCACTAAGGAGAAATCAATATTTTGTAAAATAATATAATGATATTATGACTTGGTGATTGTCCATCTTAAGAGTCCAACCACTTGCAACACCTGTCCTGAAGAAGTTTGCTTGGCCCTCGAAACGTGTCGGTTTTTTGTGTTATCCTACTGGGAATTAGGTTTATCACAAAATGGCTTTTGTATATTAGCTGTGACAGATTGGGGTTGATTTACTAAAACTGGAGAGTGTATAATCTGGTTCAGCTCTGCGTAGAAACCAATCAGCTTCCAGGTTTTGTTTTCAAAGCTTATTTGAACATGCTGAAGTTAGAAGCTGATTGGCCACCATGCACAGCTGCACCAGATTTTGCATCCTCCATTTTTAGTAAATCATCCCCATAGTGCCTGTCCTGAAAGGTGCGTTCTAAGGTGAGCCTGTCCCAGGTGACCCTAGATGGAACTCATTTAGAAACACAGGTAATAGTATAAAAGTAAATATCTCCAGCCGGTTATAAAATTAGAGCTAGTGAGATGGCTGTCATAGCTGGAGATATGGCCACCTTCTCCATGACTAACACATCTTATGCTATGGGCACCACAGACAGTTCATCTTTCAGGCACCTTTACCTGTTTATATTACATATGGGGAATAAACGAGGGAGCTCAGTTATCAGAGATGAGTCAGAGCTCAATATAGACCAGAATCAGGCCAGACAGCAGATGATTGACCTGATTCCTGTCTATATTGAGCTCTGACTCATCTCTGATAACTGAGCTCCCTCGTTTATTCCCCATATGTAATGTAAACAGGTAAAGGTGCCTGAAAGATGAACTGTCTGTGGTGCCAATAGCATAAGATGTGAAATGAAGAAGGTCCCTTCATTAGAACGGTCACAGCAAACAGATTCAATCCCGAATTGTACAATGACAGTTGGAGAATACAAGTGCAAATCTGCAACCCCAAGCCCCTCTGTCATTGGTTCATCATCCATGATCAGGGCTTAGACTCCACCCATTAGGCATTTGGTCTCTCTAGTTGACCGCCCGGCACACTCCTTATGTCCGTAATAATCGGCAAAACCAACTTTGTAACATTGTCACCATTTTTTACTGATAAAAAAAAAATCTATTTTGTTAAAATGTTTCTATTTTCTTATTTTTTTAGGAAACACGTATGACAGATCGATAATGGTGGATGGGGAGGAAGCCAGCCTACTGGTCTTCGATATTTGGGAGCAGGTACTTTATTATCATTATTCACTTTATTTCATTTATTAGTGTTACCAATGGAATTATTATTATTATTATTATTATTTTATTTTTTATATATTTTTTTATTTTTATGAATTTGATGTATTCTGTTGTTTTCTGCAGTCTTTAGTTTATAAGGCTGAAGTGACATTCATTCTGTATAGCTAATGTTTATTTTATTTTTTTAACATTCAAATTTTTTATTTAGTTATCAAAACATAAAATAACAAATAAAGATATTAAGAAAAGTATACCAGGATTCACACCATTACAGTTACATAGTATAGCAAATGTGTTTTATAAATACATTAAAATCAGTTTATTGTATCAGATCAGGCATTGATTGCGATTGGTTACCAGAGGTTACAGCATATCATTACCCCTTACTGACTGGTTGCTAGAGGTTACAACACACATTACGGCTCACTGATTAGTTGCTAGAGGTTACAGCACATGATTTCTTCTTGTTGATTGGTTGCTGGAGATTACTGTACAGCAGTGCTTCTCAATTATTTTCTGTCATGCCCCCCCCTAGGAAGAAGAAAACATTTTGCGCTATAAGTACACCTCTGCATAACACTGTATCCACATATCCCCCCACACAGTATTGCCCTTCTTCACATATCCCCCCACACACAGTATTGCCCTTCTTCACATATCCCCCCACACACAGTATTGCCCTTCTTCACATATCCCCCCTCACACAGTATTACCCATCACATATCCCCCCACACATTATTGCCCCATCACATATCCCCCCACACAGTATTGCCCCCTTTACATGACCCACATCACATATCCCCCCACACAGTATTGCCCCATCACATATCCCCCCACGCAGTATTGCCCCATCACATATCCCCCCCCACACAGTATTGCCCCATCACATATCCCCCCACACAGTATTGCCCCATCACATATCCCCCCACACAGTATTGCCCCCTTTACATGACCCCCATCACATATCCCCCCACACAGTATTGCCCCATCACATATCCCCCTACACAGTATTGCCCCATCACATATGCCCCCACACAGTATTGCCCCATCACATATGCCCCCACACAGTATTGCCCCATCACATATCCCCCCACACAATATTGCCCCATCACATATCCCCCCACACAATATTGCCCCATCACATACCTTCACCACACAGTATTACCCCCTTTACATGACCCCCATCACATATCCCCCCCACACAGTATTGTCCCATCACATACCCCCACCACACAGTATTGCCCCATCACATACCCCCGCCACACAGTATTGCCCCCTTTACATGACCCCATCACATATCCTGCACACAGTTTTGCCCCATCACATAACCCCCCTTTTCCCCCCACAGCACAGCCCCCACTCCTCGTCCTTAACATTTCCATATATTTTTCCTCCCTTCCCTCTCCACTCCTACCTGTAACTTTTCAGTGCGGAGAGCAGGAGGGGGGACATTCGTCAAGTGAAGCCGCAGCAGCACTGGGCGGGGCGGGGAGACTTTTGGGTAAACTGGTGATTGGCTGCTAGGACCGCCTCCTAGCAGCCAATCACCTGCCGTCCAACATGACAGGCTGCTACCTCTCTGGTCCCGCCCCCCAGTTCAAAAATGTCCCGCCTTCCCGCCGTCTGCTCCTCTAACTAGCGGACGAGGCTGGGGACAGAAGCGGATACTAAATGGCGTGATCGCCGCAGTTCGGAATGAGTCCCCCTTTATGAAGCCTCGGGCCCACCCTGGGGGGCGCGCCCCACTATTTGAGAAGCACTGCTGTACAGTAATACTGCTCAGTGGTTGCTAGAGGTTACAGCACATCCTCTCTTCACTGCAGGGGGGCATGATAAACATATGAATACCACCAGCCTCAGCTATTTACATATGAATGCTCCCGTTATTTACATATGAATGACAGGTATTTGTACACAACGATAGGGCAGAGCTGGGCAGCATTCGTAGCAGCACTTCACACTGAGATATCAGGACACAACACAGGAATAAAACTTCAAAGGAATTTAAACTGGGATAGTTGGCAAGGATGAGGCAGCTGCTTTGGGCCCCACAACAATGACAGGGCCCAGGGCAGCTTCCCCTTTTGCCCTCCCTTAAAGACGGCCCTGAGTATGACTTCTTGTGCGGCTTCTTCCTACCCAGTCTGACCTCTGCTGTACAGATCAAATTCAGGTACTGACACAGTTTTAATAAAAAAATTGCAATACATGATAAATAAATACATTTGGAGTTCAGCTTTTCTATGGTTGGTCTCCCTGAGACTTGTAAAGCCTTATGGATGTTATCCTGTCTACACCTTTAAGAAGGATGAATGAATGATCTTTATATATAGGCTGTTATGATAGAATTATTCACATATATGTGATATTAGAACCAATAACATGCAGTACATGTGATACATCTGGTATGTGATCCGTAATTGATCAATTCATGTCTTTATTTCTCCAGGATGACAATCACTGGCTCCACAACCAATGTATGAAGATGGGGGACGCCTATGTCATTGTGTACTCCGTGACCGACAAAACCAGCTTCGAAAAAGCCTCCGAACTCCGAATCCAACTGCGACGAGCTCGCCAGTCCGAGGACATCCCGATTATCCTGGTTGGGAATAAAAGTGACCTCGTCAGATCGCGGGAAGTGTCTGTGGATGGTGAGCGGGATTTCATTCTTTTATCCTTTTATAGGAGGAATTGCCAAAAAGTGAACATCCGACACATTTTAGGGGCTTTCTGAACCCCTTTCATCAGGGCTAACATATCGAATGTAGAACTTATATCAGTATGGCTAAAATAATAAAATATGAAATGTAGAACTTATATCAGTACGGCTAAAATAATAAAATATGGAATGTAGAACTTATATCAGTACAGCTAAAATAATAAAATATGGAATGTAGAACTTATATCAGTACGGCTAAAATAATAAAATATGGAATGTAGAACTTATATCAGTACAGCTAAAATAATAAAATATGGAATGTAGAACTTATATCAGCTAAAATAATAAAATATTTGCTTAAATCAAGAATGTATGTAAAATAATGAAGGTCTAGCTTATGCTATATGTACATTCTTCAATAAAATTATAAAAGTTAAAAAAAAAGATAAAGTTTCAGGAATCTGAATTAATTTTTTATTTTTTTTGTAGATCTAGTTATAAGTTATATTAAAATAATAGAATTATATTAAAATTCATATATAGAAAATATAAAAAAAAAAATATATATATATATATATATATAAATAATGATACATAAACAATACATAAATATATATAAAACTATATTTTGTGTAGGAAAAACCTTATTAGAAATAAAAATGTCCAGAATAAAAGACATATATTTAAAACTGTTATTAAAAATAAATTGTATAATATATATATATATATATATATATATATATATATATATTTATCCTGATTTTCTGTATATAATCCTAAAAGCACACCTGCCACACCCTGTGCGCAAACCTATGCATGTGAGGTTAGTTTAGCAATCTCCCCCGTTGAATTGTTGTATTTTAACAGGGGGAGGCGACTAATACAAATAATAATACCAATAATGATTGCAAAAAATAATAAATAATAATAATACTAAACAATCCAAGAATCAAAAATATATATAAAAAAATAATAATGAAAAATTAAGGCCATCAGGCCTTAATTTTTCATTATTTTTTTTATATATATATATATATTTTCAATTCTTGTTATTATTTATTTATTATTATATAATAATATCGAATATTAAATGGTACATTCGATACTTTGGCCATCTCTCCTAGGCGGCTTTGCTCCAGGCAGCGGTGATTTGACAGAAAAAACACTTGTCGCATGTTACGCGTTTCAGCAAGTCAATTGTTTGGGCATTAATTTCATTGGCTGGAATCATAATTTATTCTATCCACTGAAATGAATTAACGCACCTAGTGCAAATGCGCATTTAGACACCTTAAGCATTTTTTCTGCCAAAATGCTGTTGCTCCTAGACGCAATGAAAAAAAAAGGCCGGATGCCCCCAAGAACAGAGTTAATATCCTTCAGTGTGCATGAAGCCTAAATAAAATAAAAAAAATACAAAAAATAATATTAATAATAATATTAATAAATAATAAAGTAATCTATATAAATATATAAAATTCATTTTAAAAAGCTCCCTCAGGGGATTCATTGCTAATAACTCTCTTTCCCCAGCAATAAAAACATGACAAGGGCTCCAACCCATCCAACACAAAATAAATCTGTCTTTGGTAATTTAACTGAATGGGATTTACTGTCTAGGATAAGGAAGTCAGAATATTTGAGGTATCAATATGTTTGAAATTATACATTTTAATACATTGAGTAATGTTTTTCCTCCTCCTCCCTCAGAGGGCCGGGCCTGCGCTGTCGTGTTCGACTGCAAATTCATCGAGACCTCGGCCTCCCTGCACCACAACGTCAAGGACCTGTTCGAGGGCATCGTGCGCCAAATCAGACTGCGCAAGGACAGCAAGGAGGACAACGCCCGGCGAATGGCGAGCAGCAAGAGGCGGGAGAGCATAGGCAAGAAAGCCAAGAGGTTCCTCGGGAAGATTGTGGCCAAAAACAACAAAAAAATGGCTTTCAAACAGAAGTCCAAATCCTGCCACGACCTGTCCGTGCTCTGAGCTCCCCCTCCCCCAATACTGGACTTGATCTTCTGTGAGCAGGAGACGTAGAAGGCGATAGACTAACCCAAATTAGAACTCAGATACTTGTTTCTAATTTATGCCTTAATAAGAAAAGACTTGACAACGTTGCATTACGAGTTCTGTGGCGGTCGGACGATTGCGCCCGCGAGCAACTTTGTGCCTCCTGACATGCTCTGTGTCTGACCGGTTGCTTTGGGCTCGGAGGAAGACGCCATTATCTACGTTTGTTTTAAAACTTGAACATTTTTGTACGCAGGTCCGTACAGACTTTTTTTTTTCCTTTTCTCTTTTTTTTTTTTTTTTCGGTTTCTTACAGTGAGCCATCACAGGAATCACGTGGGCGCCGACGCCTCGGGACGGACATGTAGGCGACTGTAATTTATGAACTGTATTGCACTTCCATTGATTGTTTTCAGACGGTTTTACTATTTGTTTACAGACAGATTTTGTAATAAACTATTTACTGTAATTAAAAAAAGTTTAATAGTGATGCATTGAGAGATGAGAGTTGTGAAAAAGTGGAGAGCGCAGCTCATGAATGAGCCAATACATGGGATGAGAGAGTTCAGGTTGGAGGATTACAAATTCATCCAAAGTTATGAATTATCCAAAATAACGAATGTTGAAATAACAAATGCCCCATCTAAACAAATGGAACAGAGCAAATTAATAATAAATACTAATAATAAAAGTTTTTATTATTGTTATTTATTATTATTAATTCATTCCGTTCCAATTGCCAGATGCAGATTTCGTTATTTCGGATAATTCGTAGCTTTGGATGAATTCGTATTTATAACATCCAAATTGGAAAGGAAATTCTAATCTATAATACCTATAATTTAATCGTTAGTAATAGTTAAGTTATTATTTGTTAGTTATTATTTTAGATTTTTGAATTTACAAATTTTTACAAATTCACAAATGTTTACACATTTAGAAACTGAAAACAGATAAGAGTTTATTATAATTTCAAAACATCAAAATGAAACACTATATTGCCAAAAATGTGGACACCTGACCACCCCAAAATCTGTACACCCCAAAACCTTGGCCAGTAATATGAACTCAGTTCCTTTTGTGGCTCTTATGCCACGCGTACACACGATCATTCAACTCGATCATTAACTACTACCCAGCCGTGGGTCACAGGTCCGAAGCACCGAGATCGGTCCCCGGATTTGAAGAACGGGGAGATGCCGTGTGTAAACACGGCTTACCCGTGCTTCACTGTGGCGGCTGCATCGATCGCATCATCCCTTTTATAGGGGGGACACGATCGATGACATCACACCTACAGCCACACCCCCCTACAGTTGTAAACACACATTAGGGAACACATAACCCCTACAGCGCCCCCTTGTGGTTAACTCCCAAACTGCAACTGTCATTTCCACAGTAAACAATGCAATTTAAATGCATTTTTTGCTGTGAAAATGACAATTGCCCCAAAAATGTGTCGAAATTGTCCGAATGTCGCAGTCACGAAAAAAAATCGCTGATCGCCGCCATTAGTGGTAAAAAAAATAATAATAATGCAATGAAACTATCCCCTATTTTGTAAATGCTAAAAATGTTGCGCAAACCAACCGTTAACCGCTTATTGCATTTTTTTTTACCAAAAATAGGTAAAAGACTATGTATCGGCCTAAACTGAGGAAAAACAATTTTTTTTATATATATTTTTGGGGGATATTTATTATAGCAAAATGTAAAAAATATTGTTTTTTTTTTTCAAAATTGTCGCTCTATTTTTGTTTATAGCGCAAAAAATAAAAACCGCAGAGGTGATCAAATACCACCAAAAGGAAGCTCTATTTGTGGGGCAAAAAGGACAGCAATATTGTTTGGAAGCCACGTCGCACGTCCGCGCAATTGTCAGTTAAAGCGACGCAGTGCCAATTTGCAAAAAGGGGCCTAGTCCTTTAGCTGCATTTTGGTCTGGGACTTAAGTGGTTAAAACAGCCTTGCGTACACACGATCGTGAAAAAAAAGCGCACTTTCTCAGATTCAGTTTATTTAAATATTGTTTTAATGAAAAAGAAAAAACGGTGGAAGAAATATACAGAGCAGACATAGGTAAGTAATGGTAAAATAAATGTTTTAAAAGTAAAAAAAAATACTTTAGTAGAGACCATCTTGTCTTTAATAAGTGCTGAATTCAGATCACTTGAAGATTTAGTCCATTGTGATGTTGCAGTCCCCAGCCTTCATAGAGTGATTCTTAGTCATTTTTAATTGTTCTGATGGTAAAACAATAGCAGCTGTGTTTGCATCTTTTCTTGTCCCTGGAGAGCAGAGCCGGATCTAGTCATGTGGGTGTGCAGTAATAACTGTCTGTTGGCAGAGAATGCGAGGTCAGTAGGGCAGTCTATAGGAGTCAGTAGGGCAGTCTATAGGAGTTTGTAGGGCAGTGTACAGAGACCATAAGTTTGTAGGGCAGTGTACAGAGACCATTAATTTGTAGGGCAGTGTACAGAGACCATTAGTTTGTAGGGCAGTGTACAGAGACCATTAGTTTGTAGGCTAGTGTACAGAGACCATTAGTTTGTAGGGCAGTGTACAGAGACCATTAGTTTGTAGGGCAGTGTACAGAGACCATTAGTTTGTAGGCTAGTGTACAGAGACCATTAGTTTGTAGGCTAGTGTACAGAGACCATTAGTTTGTAGGGCAGTGTACAGAGACCATTAGTTTGTAGGCTAGTGTACAGAGACCATTAGTTTGTAGGGCAATGTACAGAGACCATTAGTTTGTAGGGCAGTGTACAGAGACCATTAGTTTGTAGGCTAGTGTACAGAGACCATTAGTTTGTAGGGCAGTGTACAGAGACCATTAGTTTGTAGGCTAGTGTACAGAGACCATTAGTTTGTAGGGCAGTGTACAGAGACCATTAGTTTGTAGGCTAGTGTACAGAGACCATTAGTTTGTAGGGCAATGTACAGAGACCATTAGTTTGTAGGGCAGTGTACAGAGACCATTAGTTTGTAGGCTAGTGTACAGAGACCATTAGTTTGTAGGGCAGTGTACAGAGACCATTAGTTTGTAGGGCAGTGTACAGAGACCATTAGTTTGTAGGGCAGTGTACAGAGACCATTAGTTTGTAGGCTAGTGTACAGAGACCATTAGTTTGTAGGGCAGTGTACAGACCATTAGTTTGTAGGCTAGTGTACAGAGACCATTAGTTTGTAGGCTAGTGTACAGAGACCATTAGTTTGTAGGGCAGTGTACAGAGACCATTAGTTTGTAGGCTAGTGTACAGAGACCATTAGTTTGTAGGGCAGTGTACAGAGACCATTAGTTTGTAGGCTAGTGTACAGAGACCATTAGTTTGTAGGGCAGTGTACAGAGACCATTAGTTTGTAGGCTAGTGTACAGAGACCATTAGTTTGTAGGGCAATGTACAGAGACCATTAGTTTGTAGGGCAGTGTACAGAGACCATTAGTTTGTAGGCTAGTGTACAGAGACCATTAGTTTGTAGGGCAGTGTACAGAGACCATTAGTTTGTAGGGCAGTGTACAGAGACCATTAGTTTGTAGGGCAGTGTACAGAGACCATTAGTTTGTAGGCTAGTGTACAGAGACCATTAGTTTGTAGGGCAGTGTACAGACCATTAGTTTGTAGGCTAGTGTACAGAGACCATTAGTTTGTAGGCTAGTGTACAGAGACCATTAGTTTGTAGGGCAGTGTACAGAGACCATTAGTTTGTAGGCTAGTGTACAGAGACCATTAGTTTGTAGGGCAATGTACAGAGACCATTAGTTTGTAGGGCAGTGTACAGAGACCATTAGTTTGTAGGGCAGTGTACAGAGACCATTAGTTTGTAGGCCAGTGTACAGATACCATTAATTGTAGGGCAGTGTACAGAGGCTATTCGTTTAAAGGGCAGTGTCTAGTAGGTTATCAGAGCATGGTATAGGGGGATAGCAGGGAGGAACACAGGGAGCAGCAGTGCAGTGTCCCACCACATAGCTGAGATTGGATTCCCTCACCGACACAGCCTCGATCTGCACATTGTGTAGCTGGCTACTGTATCTGCCATTCTGATCTGGAAATTTCACAGGTCAGAACTGCAACATAGCAACCTGCTACACACTGTGCAGATTGAGGCTGTATCTCTAAGGGAATCTGATCTCATCTATGCGATGTGTGTAGAGGAGGAGAGATGTTGAGAGCCATGTATTCAGTGCGGGAAGTGCCGGGACAAGATGATCCAAGGGTGAGATGGCAAACTGAGACATCAACATTTACCAGCACACTCACCCCCTAAGCATTATTTCCCCATTCAAGCCCAAATACCCCCTCCTAACATAAATACCCCCAGTCCCCCCTTCTAGCATAAATTCCCCCCAAATCCTTCCTCCTAGCACAACCCCCTCCAAAGTACCCTTCCCAGCAAACATACTTCCTACCAAAGCCCCCCTCCTAGCACAAATCATCTACCCCCAAAATCCCCCTCCTAGCACAAATTCCCCCATCACCCCCCCCCCCCCCAGCACAAATCCCACATCCCCCATTCTAGCACAAATCCTCTCCTCCAAATCCCCCCATCTAGCACAAATTACCCCCTAAGCACAAATTCTCCCTCCGCAATCCCACCTTCTAGAACAGATCCTCTCCCCTCAAGTCTCCCCCCCAACCTCAGTATTGTACACTTTAAATATTTGTTATTCCCTGATGAGCCCTATAATATGGCACTTCCTACTCTTGTCATGGTTTCAGGGTCTGTCAAACATTTAGTTAGCAGCACACATGGTCGTTCCTACTTGGCTGGCAAAAATGGGGCCCATTGCCAATGTTATAAATAGGAAAGTGATCATATGGCAGAAGAGGTGGTGGTGCTCCTCACAGGGCCAGGTGACCCCTTTAAGAGTTTCTCCCATTCCACTCGGCTGCAAGACAGACACGTCCTTTTTATTAGAAAAACAGAAAACTGCGCTAAACTAAAAAACTAAAAAAACTAGGAGGCAGCGGCAATCGTGTGAAAACACAAAATACAATACAGTTTGGCAAAGCCGCGCTCATGAAACAAATGAGTTAAAATGAGGAATGCTAGGCAACAGTCCTCTGTAAATAAATAATCTCATACAAATTAGTATGCAACACGGAGCATCCCCCATAGGGTAAGGGCCAACCTGGCCTCGTAGGATGATGACACAAAAGCTCCCCTGTAAATTAAATGGTTAACATAATAATATTACATAAAAATAATTAAAATAATTAAAATAATCGTCCTAAACTGAAGCAAACGTAGAATGATGTGCACCCCAGAATATTCTCCTAGGGCAATAGCACAGATGTTCGTACAGTCCTTGCAACTTGCTGTGTCAAAGTTTAATTGAAACTAGTCCCAGAAAATAAAACAGCAAACATTCAGGTAGGATCCTAATAGTTAACACCACCACAGTGACGAGCTGACAGCATCAAGTGATCCCTTCACCGAAATAAGGGGGGGCCGCTTACCAGAGGGCAAGCTCAATGTAGCGATTGGCTATAACCCAGCCGCGGCCTTTAAACTCCTAGATGGTTCTTGGACACGGCTTCCAGCAGGTATCAAAGCTGGCGGTACTCACGGACATCAACCATATAGTGGAGAGAGAAGGATGGACCAATAGTGTGATTCCGTTTAAACCAGGAGGATTTATTAAAATAAAATAATACTCACAATATAACAGGATTTCAAAAGCATATAAAAACAATCGCCGGCCGGCAGACAGATCGGAGCCCTTCCCCTGTGCGTGGTGACGTCACTGCGCGTCCTCCCAGACGCGTTTCGTCATCAAAAGGACGTTATCAATGGGTTGATAACGTCCTTTTGATAACGAAACGCGTCTGGGAGGACGCGCAGTGACGTCACCACGCACGGAGGAAGGGCTCCGATCTGTCTGCCGGCCGGCGATTGTTTTTATATGCTTTTGAAATCCTGTTATATTGTGAGTATTATTTTATTTTAATAAATCCTCCTGGTTTAAACGGAATCACACTATTGGTCCATCCTTCTCTCTCCACTATATGGTTGATGTCCGTGAGTACCGCCAGCTTTGATACCTGCTGGAAGCCGTGTCCAAGAACCATCTAGGAGTTTAAAGGCCGCGGCTGGGTTATAGCCAATCGCTACATTGAGCTTGCCCTCTGGTAAGCGGCCCCCCCTTATTTCGGTGAAGGGATCACTTGATGCTGTCAGCTCGTCACTGTGGTGGTGTTAACTATTAGGATCCTACCTGAATGTTTGCTGTTTTATTTTCTGGGACTGGTTTCAATTAAACTTTGACACAGCAAGTTGCAAGGACTGTACGAACATCTGTGCTATTGCCCTAGGAGAATATTCTGGGGTGCACATCATTCTACGTTTGCTTCAGTTTAGGACGATTATTTTAATTATTTTTATTATTTTTATGTAATATTATTACGTCCTTTTTATTCCTACATCCTATCCTAGAAGAGTCTTCTTGGATCTCATCTTGTCCATTGCAGGTTTGCTCTTCCCCCTTAAATTTCTTGGGGGGTACACATGAGTAGCCCACTTAAGCCAAAGTCACCTTCATAAATAAAGCCGTATTGTATGATGCTAATAGAGATTTTGTGCTGCACGCTTACTTCATCAATTATTTCCAGAGTTACAGATTAACGTTCTGCATTCCTTAATTTATCCATTAAAAAGAAACCAGGCTAGAATTTAAAGAACACTAAGCTCTATATATAAATAAGTACACATCATTACCACATTAGAAAATCTGCAGCCCTCCTGCAACACCAAACTTACTGCGTATGATGTCTACAAGCTTTAGTTTTTCACCCAAACATGTAAGGATTGGAAGCTTCTAGTGGTCATTTCTCACCTCGTGGGTACCCTTTACCCCCCTGTGAGAAACCATTCTCCTGGGGTCACCCCTCCTCTTTCTATGATCACCTCTCCATGATCACCTCTGTGGCCACCCATGGTAACCCCCCCCATCCTCCCATGATCACGGCTTCTCATCCCGTGGTCACCTTCCCTACTCCAATGGTCACCTCTTCTTCTCCCATTTTCCTTCAATCATTTGTGACCACCCTTCATTCTTCCTCCATTAGTCACCTCTCCTCCTCCCAAGGTTACTCATCCTCTGCCTATGGCCACCCCTTTTTCACCCATGGTCACTCCTCATCCTTCAATGGTCATCCGTCCTCATTCTGTGGTCACCCTAACTCCACATCATCTCCTCCTCTGGTCACCTTTCTCCTAGCTGAACAGATCTGAATTTAGAAAAAAGAAAGCTCAAACAGTCCTCCCACAAAGCAATAGCAGCTTTCCATTTCACCCACATTCAACTGGTTAGTCAATCAGTTACACAAGGCACTCAGTTCTAGGTGTACAGCAAAGAGAACTGTGCGTACACGGTACAATTTTCCATCAATGAGAATGCAACGCATAGCCTGGGCAGAGGCAGAAGCAATCAGGGCCTGGATGGGTGGCAATGGCAAGCAGGGCATGAGTCAGGGACCTAATAGAACGCATAATTCCAGTACTAAGTGAAAGCAATCTGTAATTGACTAATGCATTCTGCATTTACTATAATTGTGCTAAATCTGAGTTCTTAGTAATCCCCTAATTACTAACCTTAACTCTAACCATGATTCCAAACCTTAATCAGATCATCAATTCTAACCATGACCCTAACCCTCTACCTAATCACCTATTTACTAAGTATAGCCATGACTCTAGTCCTCTCTCTAATTACTAAGCAAAACCATGGCTCTAGCCCTCTATCTAATAACAATGACTCACTACTAAGCATAACCATGACTCTAACCCTCTTCCTAATCACTAAAGCTTAAACCCTAATCATGAGCCTAAAGCCCCGTACACACAAACTGAATTTTCGATGGAAAAAGTCAGAAAGACTTTTTCCATTGGAAATTCCGACTGTGTGTATGCCCCTTCGGATTATTTCCATCGGAGTTTAGATAAAGAACATGTTCTCTTTTACTCCGATGGAATTCTATCGGAATTCCAATGTGATTTTGGTCGGACAAAGGTCTGACCGTGTGTACGGGGCTTAACTCTGAACCTCAACCTAATAACCAACCCTACCCCATGACCCTAACACTAAACCTAATTAATAAATACTAACCCTTAATTAAGTCCCTGACCCCGAATCGAATAACCAACCCTACCCAGTAACCATGACCCATAACCACTAAATTAATCACTAAATTGTAACCCCCAAGTATGACTCTAACTCTAAACCTATTAATCAATCCTGCCCCTAACCATGACTCTAACCCTGAACCTAACTTCTAAATCCAACCCTTAACTATAACCTTATTTTTCAAGCTAAAGCGGAGTTCCACCCTTAAAACCACTTGGTTTCATCCCAGCCAGCATACTGGCGTCAGCACCAGTATGCTGTTTTTTTTTTTTTTTTTTAATGCATGTACTTACTTTATAATAAATCATTTAATTTCGTGCGCACTGCGGTATGTCGCCGCTATAAGGCGTCACGCCTTCCGGAAACAGCCGATTAGCGTTCGGCTCTTCTTGGCGCCTGCGCACAGACCCAGGAGCTGACTGCGCAAGTGGTTTTAAGGGTGGAACTCCGCTTAATAACCAAACCTAGCCCCTAACCATGAGCCTAACCCTCAACCCAAGCACTTCTGGCTTGTTCATATCATGTATGTTGCTTTTTACTGCCCACTGCTGAACATGTATGGTGTGAACAGAAAAGATTATGGTTTTCTGGTATCCTAACCATAACCTTAAGCCTCAACCTAATCATCAACCCTAACCCCTAACCATAATCCTCAAACTAATCATCAACCACCCTAACCCTTAACCGTGACCCTAGCCCTCAATCTAATCACTAGCCAAAATCCCCAACTAAGAGCCTAACCATGAACCTAATAACCAACCTCAACCTCTAATCATGACTCTAACCCTCATTCTAATAACTTACCCTAACCACTTATTAAAGTGGAGTTCCATCCATTTTTTTTATGTTTGTCTGTGCTGCATGCCCTAATCTCATAGTGTTCAGAATGGACAATTTTTATTTATTTTGTTGCTTGTAAATACCTTTATTTTGTAGTCCTTCATTACTTCCTCCTCCTTATTAGCCTAGGTTATTAAGTCACACGGCTATTTGCAAGGGTTTCTGGGATAGGCATCATGTTCCCCAGTAGTCCTTGCAAACCTGACTGAAACCTATTACATTGCTTGTGCAGCACTGAGCATGTGCGAGATATGCAAATCTGAAATCCAGGAAGTCATACAGTCTGGCTTCATGATGCCCACACTTAAGATGGCCACGGTCTATTGCTAGATTATAAACTATATGCTGTAACAACCTAACAAAACGGACCTTAGTTTACAGACTAACTTTACTAGAATACATTAAGATTGTGTATTACAGGGGTATTTATATTTAAAAAGTGAACTCCCCTTTAAGGGCCCTCAAGCTAGTTAAAATTCCTAACTTTAACTCCTATCTATGACCCCGACCCCCAACCCTCAACCTACTTACTAACCCTAACACCTTACCATAAGCTTAAGTATGAACCTAATAACCAACCCCGACATCGATCGATGACTCTAACCCTCAATTTTATCACTAACCATAACCATTTATAATAAACACTATCCCTCAACCCAGTCCCTAACCCCACCCTTAACTAGGATCCTAACCATTAACCACTTAAGGACCGCCTACTGCACATTTATGTCGGCAGAATGGCACGGCTGGGCACATCAACGTATATATACGTTGATTTTAGTACCCAGCCGTGGGTCGCGACTCGGTATGAAGCTCCAGGACCGGGACCGCGGGATTCGCGGACCCGATCGCCGCTGCAGTGCGGCGATCCGTCCCTGGAGCGGAAGAACGGGGAGAGCCGTGTGTACACACGGCTTTCCCGTGCTTCTCTGTGGCCGTAGCATCGATCGCGTCATCCCTGTAATAGGGGGACGCGATCGATGACGTCACACCTACAGCCACACCCCCCTACAGTTGTAAACACAACACATAGGTCACACATCCCCTACAGCGCCACCTGTGGTTAACTCCCAAACTGCAACTGTCATTTCCACAGTAAACAATGCAATTTAAATGCATTTTTTGCTGTGAAAATGACAATTGTCCCAAAAATGTGTCAAAATTGTCCGAAGTGTCCGCCATATTGTCGCAGTCACGAAAAAAATCGCTGATCGCCGCTATTAGTAGTAAAAAAAAAAAAATTAATAAAGATGCAATAAAACTATCCCTTATTTTGTAAACGCTATAAATTTTGCGAAAACCAACCGATAAACGCTTATTGCGATTTTTTTTACCAAAAATACGTAGAAGAATACGTATCGGCCTAAACTGAGGAAAAAAAAAGTTTTTTTATATATTTTTGGGGGATATTTATTATAGCAAAAAGTAAAAAATATTGCATTTTTTTTTAAATTGTCGCTCTATTTTTGTTTATAGCGCAAAAAATAAAAAACGCAGAGGTGATCAAATACCACCAAAAGAAAGCTCTGTTTGTGGGGAAAAAAGGACGCCAATTTTGTTTGGGAGCCACGTCGCACGACCGCGCAATTGTCAGTCAAAACGTTGCAGTGCCGAATCGCAAAAAAGGGCAAGGTCCTTTACCTGCATTTTGGTCCGGGTCTTAAGTGGTTAACTTAATTGCTAACCCCTAACAATGATCATAACCTTCAACAACATTAGCTAACCCTAGTCTTAGTCTCCATAACTTAACATTTAAAGTATACAACAACCAACTGTATTTATTAAAACCTAATAGAAGGTCTAAGCTGCTAACCAAAGCCATAACCCTCAACCTAACTACCATACTGTACATCTAAGCCTTACTCCCAGCTTAACCCCTACTAAAAATCACACAATGCCCTATTGTATGCATAAAAAAATTGTTATAAGTAATTTGTGGTTAAAAAAAAAAGCACCAAGACATTGGCCAGGAATACATCTGATCCATCAAGTTCGACTTTCTGTAGGCACTGGCAGCTCTGAGCGGTGAACATTGCAACCTTCGGCACAAGCAGTGCTGCCAGCGATTGGAGCATTTTAATTACAAAGTCAATTATTAACCGCCAGGTTATTTTATTATATCAAGCCACTTAATTTGGCTTTTTGTCCTTCACGGATCAGAACAAGTAAGTGCTTGTTGTTTTTTCTTTTTTTCTTTACTATTGGTGATAAATGGGTTTTCATATTTAGTTGTATCAGAAGTGAATTAGCCCCGTTTGGCTCAGTGGTGGATCTGTATGGACATTCACAGCAGATTACATCTTATGGGGAATCTGCAAACTCGTTTTTTTCAAATGACCCCACTATCCAAGAAATGCCCTCTTTCCTTTTTTCCATGCTGGTTCTTTATTCTATGTCAGCCTTTCTCAACCTTTTTACCCCAGAGGAACCCCTAATATGTTTTTTTGTGGGTCTCAGGAAACCCCATCTAAACCAATTCATTGGAATGCTCCTTATATTGATGATTAGTGGGAAAACTGTCCATTACATTGGTGGTCAGTGGAAAGAATGTCCTTTATATTGGTGGTCAGTGGGAAAATGTCCCTTACATTGGGGCTCAGTGGGAAGAATGTCCCTTACATTGGTGGTCAGTGGGAAGAATGTCCCTTACATTGGGGCTCAGAGGGAAGAATGCCCCTTACATTGGGGTTCAGTGGGAAGAATGTCCTTTACATTGGTGATCAGTGGGAAAAATGTCCCTTACATTGGTGATCAGTGAGAAGAATGCTCCCTACATTGGTGATCAGTGGGAAGAATGTCCCTTACATTGGGGCTCAGTGGGAAGAATGTCCTTTACATTGGTGATCAGTGGGAAGAAAGTTCCTTACATTGATGGTCAATGGGAAGAATTTCCCTTACATTGGTGGTCAGTGGTAAGAATACTCCTTACATTGGTGGTCAGTGGGAAGACCTGGTTCACAATCAGCATTCCATCCCAAATGTGATCGGTAGGGTTAAGGTCAGGGCTCTGTACAAGAAATTCAAGATCCTCCACACCAAACTGGTCACACCATGCCTTTTTGGAGCTGGCTTTGTACAAGGGCACAGTCAGGCTGGAACAGAAAATGGACTTCCCCAAACTGTTACTACAAGGTTGGAAGAGTACAGTTTTTCTACAATGTCGTTGTATGATGGAGTATTACCAGTGTAGCAAAGTCTTTAGCTTCTTCCAGTCTAATGAAAACACCTAAGACCAAAGATAGGTGCCAGACACTTCTTGGATGTAAAAGAGGTTTTATTTCTCTTTCTTTTTCACTGTCCTTTTTGTGTTTTTCGGGGGAAAGAGGGGCCAGGACACACTTAAGAAGTTGTAGAGTCAATTAGATGATGGGACAGACTCTGTGACTTCAATAGGAGGACAGCCATGCAGGGAAAGGCCCCTATAAGGCGCCACATCTGCACAGGCAGGATTGCTGCATTCTAACAGTTCCTTCAGCTTAACTACAACTGCTTCTTGTAGTTCTTCAACACTGAGCTCCCAGTCTCTCACTAGACCCTCTGATTCACTGACTATGAATCCCTTGAGCTCCTCCAAGCTTTGCGGTGGTATCTCCCTCGATCGTCATCCCGCTTCCTTGCTGGGTCCCTAGCTTGGCACCCCAGATACTTCTCAAGCTTTACTCCTGCTCACCATTTTGGTCCCTGATTTGACACCCAAGGCTGCTCTACAAGAGTCACCTCTGCTGGTTGGGTCCCTGACTTGATCACCGCCTGAAGTTTCCCGATTCTCCACCGTGACCATTCGGTGAGAATACTGCTCTAGTACTTGCTTAAGTTACTCACGGTGGTTCCTGGTAATTTAATTGGTTGGTCCCTTAGTGGCGACAGCTCCCCTTCTACCTCTGACCACGACAGGTTCTTCAGCCACCAGAACCGTCACTTTTGGTTGGACGGCAAGCCACAATGCCAACCCTGTGCTGCCCTCTTACTTCTGAATAGACCCTCACACAGCCTGGCAGCCAGATGCCCCCGGGATAGGCCCAAACTCCAGCCTAGCAGCCCGGGGTATACGACAAACGTCCACCTAGACAGCCGTCCATATGGCACAGAAGCTAGATCACCTGACTCCACCCAAATATATCGGTGCTCCCGGTAGCCCATTGGCTGAAATATCCCATATACCCATAGCCTGACCTTGGGTTTCCCTTCTCATATCTCGTACCAAGTATCCAGCCACAAAGTGGCAGAAGAGAAAAGTGCAACAAGGCCAAAGGTAGGGAGAAGTTAATGGATCTCTATCAATCGACCAGGATAACTACTCCTGACAAGTAAATCTGTGAGTAGCTTCCTGACTAAGCTACAGGGTGCTACACCAGTACCCCTCACTGGAGACGCCTGAACTCCATCATTTGGAGGGGGTTCATGTATGTTTGGTGTGCACTTTGCAAGTGCAGTTGATCTAGAGCAGCCATTCTCAACCAGGGTTCCGTAGAACCCTAGGTTTCCTCCAGAGGTGTTCATTGAGCTGTGGCTGATTTACCTCCTGTTAGATGGTGCCTACATACTTCTGAGCCAATGCCACTTGTAGGAGCCAATGATCTTTATAGCTCTCTGTAAGAGGGCCATTCTTACCACCACTGTAAAAAAGGGCATTCTCACTGAAGTAAGGGACATTGTTCCCACTTACCCCCAATGAATAGGTTTTATCAGGGGTTCCCCGAGACCTAAAAATGATTTTAAGGGTTCCTCTGGTATAGAAAGGCTGATCTAGAGCTTAGCAAATGAGGTGAAGCTTCTCTTTGTAAAGAATAACGAATCACATGCAAGGAAAACAATTTTTTTTTCCTTCAACATGATTGGATGATGGAAGTCAGCAGAGCTTCCCCCTTATTTAAGGTCTGGAGTGCACAGTCCTTTTGTCTTTAGTAAGTCAACCCCATTTTATGTATTTGATTTCCAAGTAAATGCCAAAATTCTACTTATCGTATGAAGAATGTTGAATAAACTACATTTAAAATTTACTGTTTTAAAAAAAAAGGAGCAGTTTGGCCAAAACAACTTATATTTTCAGTGTGTGAAGCATATTGTTGTGATAGTGAGCCTGTTTTTTATTTGCAGCGTGTTTGCAGGATGTCATGTCTGTACCTGGCTGTGTTCTTCTGTGTCTCAGTTCAGGTAATGTACAATATTCTCAACCATGTGTGCTAGAATATAAAAAAAAATGACGTTCCAGGAGGTCAGCTTATAATAACCAAGGTATATGTCAGAGCCATATAAATGTATGATAACTAATAATAGTGTGTGACTGTGGGGGGCATTAGATGTGATTGGCTCAGTATTCTCTGTACTGCATTATGGTATTTGTCAGAGCTATACCAATGTATGATAATAATAGTGTGTGACCGTAGCGGAACATTAGAGTGTAAGCTCTTCTGGTACAGAGACTGATGTGACTGGCTCAGTGTTCTCTGTACTGCACTACGGTATATGGCAGAGCTATATGAATGTATAATAGTGTGCCATTGTGAAGGAGATTCGAGTGTAAGCTCCTCTGGTGCAGAGACTGAAGTGACTGACTCAGTGTTCTCTGTACAGCACTGTGGTATATACATAGCTCTCAACTGTCCCTGATTTTGGTGGATTGTCCCTGTAACGGCACCCCAAATGGGACAGGGGTTAAAGCCGTTCGTTTAGGATATTCCATTCCCGAACACAAGGCAGCTACCAACACTCCACAGTCAGACAAACTAACCCCAATAACGAGACACACAGCTCTGTTTGAGGTTCAGCAGGAAAGAGACCCTCTATTGAGAAATACAGCTTTTTACATACTGCAGTAACCAAATGAACAATGACCCAACTCCACCCACAACATCACACAATGGTTCCTAACGAGCCCCAATACACATCCTTTAGTAGACATCCTGACTCCGGCTCCTGACATAATTTACATGAGCTAATTAACTACAGCTGATGACTCATACACCTGACCTTTAGGCTGTCTGCTAACTTACAATACACATTACCATCAATAGACCTTCACACAATACAGGGTCAATTAGCACAAGCCACAATGAAAGATCCTTAGAAGCCATCCTAGATTCATTTACATCACAACAGACAGACAGGTGGGCTGCAGTCCAAGACATATTCTGCATGTCTATTATTTTCTGGCTCAATTTGGGCCCAAAAGTGACTCTCATTACAGTCCCTTATTTAGAACAAAGTCCCTCTGTCCCTCTTTCCTCCTCATTTGTCCCTCATTTTGGTCTGATCTATAAAGTTGTATATAAAATACACTATTTATCATTCAAAAGGTGTTTTCTACTGCTAAACCTTTCATCCACTTTTTTTATTATTATATTGTAAAAATAAAAATATTTTATTATTTTTATTTTTACTTAGTGGTAAAACAAAACCACTTGTGGGTTTGACTAATATTTTTTTTTAGTATTCTCCTTTAAGTGGCATGGCAGAGGGTGTGTCCTATGCCCAGAGCTTTTTTTCTCAGAAAATAGGTGCAGGAACTCAACCACAACCCTGTTCAGATTTCACAAACAGTAGGAGGGTCTAAAAGGGGCATTAAATACCAGGATTGCATTACATACAGAGTGCAGAGTTCAGGGGGTTACACACAGAGTGTAGAGATGTCACTTGTAAACACAAAAACCGGACTTCTGTGTTTACAAGGGATTGTGGTGAGCAGACACCAAAGGGTCTGAGCCAGAGGTGGTGGAACTGAGTTCCCCCAAGTTCCCCCTGAAAAAAAGCCCTGCCTATGCCTACATACTTTTGCTAATGGGTGTCCCTCATTCTCATTTCAAAAAGTTGGGAGGTATGGTATATGTCAGAGCTATATTTAATAGTGTAGTAATGAGCTGGGACATTAGAGTGTAAGCTTCTCTGGTACAGAGACTGATGTACCTGTCTCAGGCGTCGTACACACGTACTAGAACCTCGACGGGCGGAACACATCGTTCCGCCCGTCGAAGTTCTCGGCCGGCCGTCGAAATCGGCGACCCACCCGTCGGGAATGGCAACCAGCCATTCATCCCGACGGGCCGTCGAGCAAATAGAGAGCCTGCTCTCTATTCGCTCGACGGCATTCCCGACGGGCGGGGCGAGCCAGGAGCGTACACACGGCCAAGGTTCTCGCTGGAATGCAGCTCGGTTGTGTGTACGGGGCTTCAGTGTTCTCTGTACAGCACTGTGGCATATGTCAGAGCTATATAAATGTATCATAATAGTATAGGACCATGATGGGACATTAGAGTGTAAACTCTTCTAGCGCAGAGACTGATGTAACTGGCTCAGTGTACTGCACTACGGAATATGTCAGAGCTATTTAAATGAGACAAGAAATACATTGAGAGGTTTATCTCTGTGCACTTCAAATATAATATGAATATTGATACAACGTTGCAATCTTTTATTCTGCTGTAAGAATTCATTGACAGATTCATATTTGGGGGTCTCTGTTTGGTGCAGGTTGGGGTCTCTTCTACCTCTGTGAAAAGGATTCGGGTCCCTGAGAACTACAGAGGGCCCTGGCCCTGGTATCTGACCAAGGTAAGGGGGGTAATAGATCCATACTTGTACATACAGAGTCGGTGTGACCTCGTACTCAGGGGGGTGTTGGTAGCTCTCCTCTCAGTTCCCATAACATAAGAGTTCAGGAAGAAGACAGGACAAGTCCCAGACCTTGGGGGGGGGGGGGGGCTCTCAGCTCCGACTCTGATGGCAGAGAGTCAGGATCAGACAGAGGGAAGAATATAAATCCATCATAGGTCTGGCTACACATTGAAGATCACATAAGATCAGGCCAGTCATGACCGGTTCTCTTTATGGAAATGCGTTTCATGCGGCGGCCCCACGTGAGAAGCAGTGAGTGTAAAAGAGAGGGGGTGAGTGTAGGACCCCTTTCACACTGAGGTGCTGCCAGGGTGTCAAAAAAATCCTCCAAGCAGCATCTTTGGGGTGGTGGAGGAGCGGTGTACAGAGAGACAGAGGGGAGCTGAGAGACAGAGGGGGGGGGGTCTGAGAGACAGAGGAGGGGTCTGAGAGACAAGGGAGGGGTCTGAGAGACAGAGGGGGGTCTGAGAGACAGAGGGGGTCTGAAAGACAGAGGGGGGTCTGAGAGACAGAAGGGGGAGCTGAGAGACAGAGGGGGAGCTGAGAGATAGAGGAGGGGGCTGAGAGACAGAGAAGGGGCTGAGAGACAGAGGAGGGGGCTGAGAGAAAGAGGAGGAGAGCTGAGAGATAGAGGAGGGGGCTGAGAGACAGAGGGGGGGTCTGAGAGACAGAGGGGGGAGCTGAGAGACAGAGGGGGGAGCTGAAAGACAGAGGAGGGGTCTGAGAGACAGAGGGGGGTCTGAGAGATAGAGGGGGGCTGAGAGACAGTGGAGGGGCTAAAATAGGGGGGACTGAGAGACAGAGGGAGGACTGAGAGACATTGGGGGGGGGGACTGAGAGACATTGGGGGGGTCTGAGAGACAGAGGGGGTCTGAATGACAGAGGGGGGACTGAGACACAGAGGGGGGACTGAGACACAGAGGGGAACTTAGAGACAGGGAGCTGAGAGACAGGGGGAGTTGGGAGACAGAGGGGGCTGAGAGACAGAGGGAGGGTGCTGAGAGACAGAGCTGGGAACAGAGGGGGAACCGTTTCCCAGTGGCCCAGTCCATCCCTGCATGTGGGTGAAAAACAAATGCAGCCGCCAAATCCAGTAACTGGTGATATACAATATAAGACATTCGTCTTCTTGGGTTTTTACAGAAACAGTGATGCCATGTCCTCCCGAACCTCCCTCCGCTTCTTTCCCCGGTCTCCCGATGACAATCTTTTTTTGCACTGGCCAAACCTTTCCTCTGACCTTACAATAAACTCTCTTCTAGATAGAAATGGCAGCAGATACCTGGCAGGACGCAGTGCTGGCTGGAAACGAGGACGGAATATTTGGACTGGATCCAGTCTCAGGGTTTCTGTACGCTCTCAAGCCCTTCGATCGGGAGGAGAAGGCGAACTACACCGTAACGGTAATGTGGCCTTGCTGCTTTCATATCCGTCAGAAACAGTGTGGATATCAAGTGGCTCTGAATGTGTGATAGAACAAAGGGCACGCTTAAAGCGGAGTTCCACCCAAAAATGGAACTTGGTTAGGCTTCAGAGGGGACTGGGGTACTTCACATGGTCCATTTGCAAAAGCTTTCGATACAGTTCCCCACACACTTCCCCACACACTTCCCCACACACTTTCCTACATACTTCCCACACACTTTCCTACACACTTCCCACACACTTCCCCACAAACTTCCCCACACACTTCCCACACACTTCCCCACACACTTCCCCACACACTTTCCTACACACTTCCCACACACTTCCCCACACACTTTCCTACACACTGCCCACACACTTCCCCACACACTGCCCACACACTTCCCCACACACTTCCCCACACACTTCCCCACACACTTCCCACACACTTCCCCACACACTTCTCCACACACTTCCCCACACACCTCCCCACACACTTCTCCACACACTTCCCCACACACTTCTCCACACACTTCCCTAGACACTTCCCACACACTTCCCCACACACTTCTCCACACACTTCCCCACACACCTCCCCACACACTTCCCCACACACTTCTCCACACACTTCCCCACACACTTCCCACACACTTCCCCACACACTTCCCCACACACTTTCCTACACACTGCCCACACACTTCCCCACACATTTCTCCACACACTTCCCCACACACTTCCCACACACTTCCCCACACACTTCCCACACACTTCCCCACACACTTCTCCACACACTTCCCCACACACCTCCCCACACACTTCCCCACACACTTTCCTACACACTTCCCACACACTTCCCCACACACTTCTCCACACACTTTCCTACACACTTCCCACACACTTCCCCACACACTTCTCCACACACTTTCCTACACACTTCCCACACACTTCCCCACACACTTCTCCACACACTTCCCCACACACTTCTCCACACACTTCTCCACACACTTTCCTACACACTTCCCACACACTTCCCCACACACTTCTCCACACACTTCCCCACACACTTCTCCACACACTTCCCCACACACTTTCCTACACACTGCCCACACACTTCCCCACACACTTCCCCACACACCTCCCCACACACTTCCCACACACTTCCCCACACACTTCTCCACACACTTCCCCACACACCTCCCCACACACGGCTCATGTGTAAGGTAAAGTCTACAGGATTGAAAATATCAGTTTGTAAATGGATAGAAAATTGGCTAAAAGACAGAATTCAGAGAGTCGTGGTTAATGATTCTTACTCTGAAAGGTCTAAGGTTATCAGTGGTGTACCCCAAGGTTCAGTGTTGGGACCCTTACTTTTTAATATCTTTATAAATGATATTGGGTCTGAGATTAAAAGTACAATTTCAGTCTTTGCAGATGACACCAAGCTATGCAGTGCAGTGGCGTCTGGTACTCAACATTTTTGGAGGGCGCAAACAAACGAAAAAATAAAACATCAGTTGCAGCCTCACTGTGCCCATCAAACGCAGCCACTGTGCCCTTCAAACGCAGCCACTGTGCCCATCAATTGTCGCCACTGTGCCTATCAATTGTCGCTGCCGTGCCATCAAATGCAGCCACTGTGCCAGCAATTGTTACCACTGTGCCATCAATTGTCACCACTGTGCCATCAATTGTCGCCACTGTGCCATCAATTGTCGCCACTGTGCCATCAAACGCAGCCACTGTGCCATTAATTGTCACCACTGTGCCCATCAATTGCCTCCAGTTTGCCCCCTCAAAAATGGCCAGATTGCTGCTGCCTGTCCCCTAGCACTTACCTTTCTTGGGTCAGCATCCTCCCTCCATGTCTTCTCCCGAGTCCCGCCCCAGATGTCGCTTTAGCCAATCAGGCTACTGGTAGCCAGACCCGGTGAACCCAAGTAGATATTAAGGGGAACCCTGCGTCAAATAAAAAAATGATGATGGGGTTCACCCCAAATATCCATACCAGACCCTTCAGGTCTGGTATGGATTTTAAGGGGAACTCCACCCCAATATTTTTTTTTAAAATATAGTTCCCCCTAAAAATCCATACCAGACCCTTTATCCGAGCATGTAACCTGGCAGGCTGCAGGAAAAGACCATTTCACTAAGAAAGTGTAACAAATTTTGAAAAAAAACATACAGACACCATTGGGAAAGTCCTTTATTAAAAATAAAATAAAAAAAAGATTCCAGCTGTGGTATATGTTTGTTTAAAAAATAAAAAATAAATTACCTTTAGATGTCCTTTAATGGTGTGAAGAAGCCTTCACTCTAATAGTCAGTATTTAGGGAAAGGGAGGGTTTTGTGGCCTCGCCTTGGTATTCATCCAATTGACAGTACAAGTAACGTGTGCGGCCGGGGGGTGAATGTGTGCGATATGAGAACTATGTCCAGGAAACCGTACTTCCCTGTTTTTTGGCACACAGGTGATCGGAGGTAAGGAAACCGTGCCGGTAAATATAGATGTGATGGATGACAACGACAACACACCGGTCCTGGACCAAAGCACGTTACATGGCATCGTCTGCAGAGGAACACAAGCAGGTCTCCACAAATTTATTTTACTTCACTAAAACTAACCGACCACCTTCCTTTCATGTCGGCCGGGAGGATAAGTGAATGTTCACCTTAGCCCAAACTGCTGTGCTCCTGTGTCTCCACTGACTCCTGCACTCCTGCGTCTCTGCCAACTCCTGCACTCCTGTGTATCCGGTGACAACTGCTCTCCTGTTTCTCTAATGACTCCTGTGTCTCCAGTGACTCATGTACTCCTGTGTCTCTGCCAACTCCTGTACTTCTGTGTCTCCAGTGACTCCTGCTCTCCTGTGTCTCCAGTGACTCCTGCTCTCCTGTGTCTCCAGTGACTCCTGCTCTCCTGTGTCTCCAGTGACTCCTGCTCTCCTGTATCTCCAGTGACTTCTGCACTCCTGTTTTACCGCCAGCTCCTGCACTCCTGTGTCTCCAGTAAATCCTGCACTGCTGTGACTCCTTCCAGCTGCGTCTCCAGTGACACCTGCACTTCTGTGTCTCTATTGACTCTTGCACAGCTGTGTCTCCAGTGACTTCTGCACTCCTGTGTCTCCAGTGTCTCCTTCTCTCTTGTGTCTCTGGTTTGTCCAACACTCCTGTGTCTTTGGTGACTCCTGCAGTCCTGTGTCTCCTGCAGTCCTGTAGTGATCCCTGGACTCTTTTATCTCTACAGACTCTATGACCCCTGTGCTCTCCTGTGACTCAAGTGTCTTTTTCTGTTTCTCCTGCACTCCTTTGTCTTCTTTAGACTCTGTGTCTCCGATGTCTGCAGTGACCCCTGCACTACATTGTCTCCTTGGACTCTGTGACCCCAGTGTCTCCAGTGACCCCAACATTCCTGTGCCTTCAGTGACCCTGTGTCTTCAGTCCAGTGTCTTCAGTGACTCCTATGCTCCTGCATCACCTGTTGACCTCACAGCACCCTGTGACTCCACAGCATCTTGTGAAACCCTGAGACCCCAGAGCTTTTTGTCCCATGTAGTTACCCCAGAAACATAATTTATCGCCATGTGATTGGAGCATCTCTGTGGAGCCTACATCTCCACCCAGCCTCAGGTACACCCCTGTATTTCCTGGACTGCCTCTCTCTATGGATATGGACCCCTGTATTTTCTGGACTGCCTCTCTCTATGGAGATGGACCCCTGTATTTCCTGGACTGCCTCTCTCTATGGAGATGGACCCCTGTATTTCCTGGACTGCCTCTCTCTATGGAGATGGACCCCTGTATTTCCTGGACTGCCTCTCTCTATGGATATGGACCCCTGTATTTTCTGGACTGCCTCTCTTTATGGAGATGGACCCCTGTATTTCCTGGACTGCCTCTCTCTATGGAGATGGACCCCTGTATTTCCTAGACTGCCTCTCTCTATGGATATGGACCCCTGTATTTTCTGGACTGCCTCTCTCTATGGAAATGGACCCCTGTATTTCCTGCACTGCCTCTCTCTATGGAGATGGACCCCTGTATTTCCTGGACTGCCTCTCTCTATGGAGATGGACCCCTGTATTTCCTGGACTGCCTCTCTCTATGGAGATGGACCCCTGTATTTCCTGGACTGCCTCTCTCTATGGAGATGGACCCCTGTATTTCCTGGACTGCCTTTCTCTATGGAGATGGACCCCTGTTTTTTCTGGACTGCCTCTCTCTATGGAGATGGACCCCTGTTTTTTCTGGACTGCCTCTCTCTTTGGAGATGGACCCCTGTATTTCCTGGACTGCCTCTCTATATGGGTATGGACCCCTGTATTTCCTGGACTGCCTCTCTCTATATGGGTATGGACCCCTGCCTGTGGCAGAATTCAGGTGGTCAATGTGGAGAAAAGCGATGGAAATGTCCTTCATATTTTCAGTGCTCTCCGGGGCAGATCAACCCTCATATTGTTCCGGGTGCGTGAGGCCGAGGGGCCAGGGTGGGATTAAATGACCCTTTTATAGATGACATTCTGGAGATGGAAACAAAGACGGAAAGTACAGTAAGACATGTGACTGATTGTTCCAAGTCCTCATGTGGCAGTGGGGCTGTGATGGATGTCAGTGCGAAGCTTCCCACACACCACCGCCACCCGCTAAAATGTCAGCACAGAGATACCGGCCCATTATAGCCCGCTAATCTCCCGGCCGGCTTGTCTTATCAGCAGCCGATAGCTACAGCAAATCCCCCAACTCCATCCAGAGCTGTTCCCAAAACTGCCAGGAGAGCTAAGAAAATACCCCCACAGCCCCCCCAAATATGATATTATGTCTCATTGTTTCCTTTATAGTTTCTTTCACTTCTGGCAATCGAAACAAAACAATTCTCAGAGTGACACTGTTATTATCATAAATGTGGGAGGGGCAGAGACACAAACTGCTGCAGGAAATCTCACCATTGGGGGAGGGGCAGAGACACAAACTGCTGCAGGAAATCTCACCATTGGGGGAGGTGCAGAGACACAAACTGCTGCAGGAAATCTCATCATTGTGGGAGGGGCAGAGACACAAACTACTGCAGGAAATCTCACCATTGGGGGAGGGGCAGAGACACAAACTGCTGCAGGAAATCTCATTATTGTGGGAGGAGCAGAGACACAAACTACTGCAGGAAATCTCATCATTGTGGGAGGGGCAGAGACACAAACTACTGCAGGAAATCTCACTATTGTGGGAGGGGCAGAGATACAAACTACTGCAGGAAATCTCATCATTGTGGGAGGGGCAGAGACACAAACTACTGCAGGTAAATCTCACGATTGTGGGAGGGGCAGAGACACAAACTACTGCAGGAAATCTCATCATTGTGGGAGGGGCAGAGATACAAACTACTGCAGGAAATCTCATCATTGTGGGAGGGGCAGAGACACAAACTACTGCAGGTAAATCTCACGATTGTGGGAGGGGCAGAGACACAAACTACTGCAGGAAATCTCATCATTGTGGGAGGGGCAGAGATACAAACTACTGCAGGAAATCTCATCATTGTGGGAGGGGCAGAGACACAAACTACTGCAGGTAAATCTCACGATTGTGGGAGGGGCAGAGACACAAACTACTGCAGGAAATATCATCATTGTGGGAGGGGCAGAGATACAAACTACTGCAGGAAATCTCATCATTGTGGGAGGGGCAGAGACACAAACTACTGCAGGTAAATCTCACGATTGTGGGAGGGGCAGAGACACAAACTACTGCAGGAAATCTCATCATTGTGGTAGGGGCAGAGACACAAACTACGCAGGTAAATCTCGCTATTGTGGGAGGGGCAGAGACACAAACTACTGCAGGAAATCTCATCATTGTGGGAGGGGCAGAGACACAAACTACTGCAGGAAATCTCATCATTGTGGGAGGGGCAGAGACACAAACTACTGCAGGTAAATCTCACTATTGTGGGAGGGGCAGAGACACAAACTACTGCAGGAAATCTCATCATTGTGGGAGGGGCAGAGACACAAACTACGCAGGTAAATCTCGCTATTGTGGGAGGGGCAGAGACACAAACTACTGCAGGAAATCTCACTATTGTGGGAGGGGCAGAGACACAAACTACTGCAGGAAATCTCAGTATTGTGGGAGGGGCAGAGACACAAACTACTGCAGGGAAATCTTAATTTTTGGAGAAATTGTCCTCATTTTGACACTTTGAGGCCCCATCCCGTCTGACACCTGTGTGGAGGGGAGGGGCATGGTCTGTACCATCGCATTCCGAAGCCATACCGACCTCTCAGGGAACCCCCCCCCCCCATCCACACACAGGCACACTCTACTCTGTGGGTGACACAGTGACTTGAAGCCTAATGTGAGAGGGAGGACACACAAGCCCCTCTGGAGCATTGGCGAGGTCACAATTGCGACCCCTGCAACCTCTAATGCTACGCCTAAGGAGTGGTCAATGACGATGGAACGCTGCCAATGCTATACTGAATAGGACATTCCCTGGGCTGTTGGGTGATAAAACTGGTTATGTGAATATCAGATGACCCCAGTGTTGTTGCTCTGTGGTGACGTTATATGGTCACCATTGTTCTTTGTACAACCTTCATCTCTCTTATAATGAGTGGACGCTATCTTCTCCTTACATATGTTGCATTTTATATCATTGTAGGGGTCTCGTTCCTGCATGTCGTGGCCACAGACGGAGATGACCCAACCACAGAGAATGCCGACTTACGCTACACAATCATCCAATCAGATGAGAGCTGGTTCCAGATAGAGCCAAGGACAGGAGCAGTGTCCCTAACAGAGCAAGGTAAATCCCTGTATATACAGTAGATGACTCTAGAGTGGTACAACAATCATGAGCCTGGGGTGCGAGGACTCATTAGTCTTGCACAGTTGTACCGGCTCCTATCCTGGACTGAAATGGCTTAGTCTGATTTTACTGCACACTGTGAGCTTCTAACAATGTGCATTACAAGCCGCTGTAAGTCAGATAGAGCCTGCCTTATTTTGTGGATGGAGGACCTCCAACATCATTTATTTCCTACCCAAGCTGACTGTCCCTGGCCCGCCCCTTTCATTGACTGGATTTCAGTTCTTTAACCATTGGCGTCCTTTTTTTCCCACAAATAGGGCTTTCTTTTGGTGGTATTTGATCACCTCTGCGGTTTTTATTTTTTGCGCTATAAACAAAAATAGAGCGTCAATTTTGAAAAAAATTCAATATTTTTTTACTTTTTGCTGTAATAAATAACCTAAAAAATATATAAAAAAAATATTTTTTTCCTCAGTTTAGGCCGATACATATTTTTCCACATATTTTTGGTAAAAAAAAAAAATGCAATAAGCGTTTATCGATTGGTTTGCGCAAAATTTATAGCGTTTACAAAATAGGGGATAGTTTATGGCATTTTTTTTTTTTTTTTACTATTAATGGCGGCGATCTGCGATTTTTTTATTGGGACTGCGACGTTATGGTGGACACTTCGGACACTTTTCTGACATTTTTGGGACCATTTACATTTATACAGTGAACAATGCTATAAATATGCATTCATTACTGTATAAATGTGACTGGCAGCGAAGGGGTTAACCACTAGGGGGCGGGGAAGGGGTTAAATGTGTGTCCTATGAGTGTTCTAACTGTGGGGGGAGGGGGGGTGACTGGGGGAGGTGACCGATTGTGTCCCTATGTACAAGGGACACAGAGCTCCACGTCCCCGCTCAGTTACTGAGCAATCGCGTGTGCCCGGCGCGCCCGCCCGCGGCTTTAAAAGGACATCACGTCATATGACGTGATGTCAGGATAATGGAGTCCTCCGCCCGCCGTCATTTGACGGTGGGCAGAGGACAAGTGGTTAAAGTGGAGTTCCACCCATTTTTTTATGTTTGTCTGTGCTGCATGCCCTAATCTCATAGTGTTCAGAATGGAAATTTTGTATTTATTTTGTTGCTTGTAAATACCTTTATTTTGTAGTCCTTCATTACTTCCTCCTCCTTATTAGCCTAGGCTATTAAGTCACATGGCTATTTTCAAGGGTTACTGAGATAGGCATCATGTATCCCAGTAGTCCTTGCAAACCTGACTGAAACCTATTACATTGCTTGTGCAGCACTGAGCATGTGCAAGATATGCTGAAAACCAGGAAGTCATACAATCTGGCTTCATGATGCCCACACTTAAGATGGCCACGGTCTGTTTCAAGATTATAAACACTGTAACAACCTAACAAAACGGACCTTAATTTACAGACTAAATTTTCTATAATACATTAAGCTTGTGTATTACAGGGGTATTTATATTTAAAAAGTGAAATTGTGGGTGGAACTCCCCTTTAACACATGAAGGCTCAGCATCATATGTTGGCATTACCTATGCAAATATAGCCTGAGGACTCTTAGAGGGATTACTGAGGCCGGGTGCTGCGATGGTTTCAGAAAGCCATGTACAGCATTCTGCTAGCCCCTCCCACCAGCAATGATCTGCCTACATTGCACAGAGAAGCAGAAAGATACAGTGATGACACCACCTGGTTTAATATTATTAAGAGGGAGAAGGGAACCAGCAGAATATAAGAAGATTAAAGTTCAGCTTTAAAGTTAATTACACTCTTTTAATAGCATCCTAATCCATGTACTGCTCCTTGTTGGTCTCGTTGTTGCCCCCTGTCCTTGTGTGTCTGGGGCCAGTAGTGTTTTTAAGTTTTGTGCTGGTGCCCTAGGCCTGACTAAAATCTTGCACCCCCTAATTTAAATATGACCCACCCTTTCCTGTCAAGGCCACACCCCTTGCTGTTTAAGACCCGCCCCGAAAATTTTAAGGGGGAAAACTAGTTCTGAGGGCCTGGGGGGGTAACAAGGGATTCCCTAAATTTGCATAGATTTCCTCTCACTTCCTGTTTGGCTATGGGGCAGGAAGTGAAGGGAAATCTCTGCAATGGGAGAGGAATGGTAAAAAATAAACTGACCGGGGCTCTAACCTTGTGGCCTACAGTTCTACTTTAAGCACACATTTCTGAAAATTTTAAGAATTCTTATTCTGATAAGAAGATATAACCGTGCCAATGGTGTAGCAGAAAACATATAGCACAGTGAGGAAGGTTGGTGGTCCAGGATGATAGGGCAGTCAAAATTAGAAGTGCCCCCCCACACACAGTTGCGGAATGTCGGCCGCCCACATACATAAGTAGTGTGGCCACTTTATGGGGGAGCTAGACTAATTTGCCTCTCTGCCCAGTCTGCCCCAGAAGACTGGCGCAACACTAACAGTGTATCGCAAGCAGTGCTGCCCCCCCCCCCCCCCCCCCCCCCCCTGCAAAGTGCTTCTCTAGGCTTGAGCCTTGTTGGCCTAGGCCAGCATACAGCGTTGTCTAGGGCTGGTACCTTATTGGTACCTTATTGGCACTTTATTAAAGTGGCCATGGGGCTATCTTACCATTCAAGGCAACTTGTTTTGATTGCTAACTAGGTAACATTACATTTTTTATGGTTACCCCCTACTTTGTCCCTGTGCCCCCCTAAATATGAAAGCTGGAGACACCACTGCAGAACAGGCAGCCTGAATATTTAAAAGACTCCAGCCAATCCCTGGGGAGGTGTACCCAGAAGGTGGTGAGAGAGCTCATACATTGTCTGACGCCTGAGCTGCAGTGTTTCTGGGTCCCGTCCTGCAGGAGGATACTCTGCCCCCTGGTGCAGGGTCTTAGGGGGAAGACAAAAATGTCCCAGCTGGGCTTGGCTGGGGGAGCATATTTGCAGATCTGTGTCCAGGGATCAAGCAGGGTCTGGAAGAAGCTCACTGGGAAGAGCCAGAAGGAAATTGGTGGTGGGAAACCAACTGTCCTATGGTGGTGTGAGTCTACATCTCCATAACTGGTGGCTATCGGCAGGAGGCAACCAATGATCCTGTGGCTTTGTAAGTAGAAGCCCCCGGTGCTGAAGGACTGTGTGTAGCGTTTAGGAGTACAGGTCACAGCAGCATATGTGGAACTTTCAGTCTTGTACAGTGCAGCCAGAAATTAAGGTTTCCTCAAGTTATCCAATTCTACAGATTTTGGGGTATCCCATACTCAGGGGGGAGGTGTAGAATTGCATTCACCAGTGGCTCCTACCAGGGCTGTCTTAATGCCTGGGCACACTTGTGCACTGCCCAGGGGCCCCAGGTGCATGGGGGCCCCATGATAGTCTTGCATTACATCATATTTGCCAACTGTCCCATATCTGCTAGGATAGTCATGCATTTTACTAAGTTTTCCTATGATGATGGCTGTAACGGTATGGCCCGTGGGACCCAGAGGCTCTTGAAGGGTGTGGGGTACTCCTGTTTCAGCTTCACCAATGACTCTTGTGTCTTGGGTCATACTATGTCCACTAGGGGCATAGGATGACTGAGAAATTATATTATGGATTACATGAGATCCAGGTCTGCGGTACACTATGATCAGTATGAGGGAATTAGCATTTTCAGAAGGGTTGTGCACATGGGCATCCGCTAAAATTTTTTCAGAGGGGGGCGCTTCGGCAGCGGCGATACACCGTCGCATTTTACCCTTTTTTTCGACCACTAGCAGGGGTTAAAGGCGCCCCCCCCACATGTTAAACTGTAAAAACACCCCACTGTGCCCCCTGCATCTTTCAATATCTCTTTGTCACTACTGTGTACACCCTCTCCACAACTGCACCTCTGGACTCCTTCACATTACACAGCACCCCACAGCTCTGGATCCCTTAATATTACACAGCACCCCACAGCTCTGGATCCCTTTACATTACACAGCACCCTGCATCACTGGCCCCCTTTACATTACACAGCACCCTGCACCATTGGACCCCTTTACATTACACAGCACCTTGCATCACTGGCCCCCTTTACATTACACAGCACCCTGCACCATTGGACCCCTTTACATTACACAGCACCGTGCATCGCTGGCCCCCTTTACATTACACAGCACTCTGCATCACTGAGCCCCCTTTACATTACACAGCGCCCTGCATCTCTGGACCCCTTTACATTACACAGCACCGTGCATCGCTGGCCCCCTTTACATTACACAGCACCCTGCATCACTGGACCCCTTTACATTACACAGCACCCTGCATCACTGGACCCCTTTACATTACACAGCACCCTGCACCATTGGACCCCTTTACATTACACAGCACCCTGCATCACTGGCCCCCTTTACATTACACAGCACCCTGCATCACTGGACCCCTTTACATTACACAGCACCCTGCATCACTGGCCCCCTTTACATTACACAGCACCCTGCATCACTGGACCCCTTTACATTACACAGCACCTTGCATCACTGGACCCCTTTACATTACACAGCACCCTGCATCACTGGACCCCTTTACATTACACAGCACCCTGCATCACTGGACCCCTTTACATTACACAGCACCCTGCATCACTGGACCCCTTTACATTACACAGCACCCTGCACCATTGGCCCCCTTTACATTACACAGCACCCTGCATCACTGGCCCCCTTTACATTACACAGCACCCTGCATCACTGGACCCCTTTACATTACACAGCACCCTGCATCACTGGCCCCCTTTACATTACACAGCACCCTGCATCACTGGACCCCTTTACATTACACAGCACCCTGCATCACTGGACCCCTTTACATTACACAGCACCCTGCACCATTGGACCCCTTTACATTACACAGCACCCTGCATCACTGGCCCCCTTTACATTACACAGCACCCTGCATCACTGGACCCCTTTACATTACACAGCACCCTGCATCACTGGCCCCCTTTACATTACACAGCACCCTGCATCACTGGACCCCTTTACATTACACAGCACCTTGCATCACTGGACCCCTTTACATTACACAGCACCCTGCATCACTGGACCCCTTTACATTACACAGCACCCTGCATCACTGGACCCCTTTACATTACACAGCACCCTGCATCACTGGACCCCTTTACATTACACAGCACCCTGCACCATTGGCCCCCTTTACATTACACAGCACCCTGCATCACTGGCCCCCTTTACATTACACAGCACCCTGCATCACTGGACCCCTTTACATTACACAGCACCCTGCATCACTGGCCCCCTTTACATTACACAGCACCCTGCATCACTGGACCCCTTTACATTGCACAGCACCCTGCATCACTGGCCCCCTTTACATTACACAGCACCCCTTTCCCTTGACTGAAACACTACACTATATTGACAGTATATTTATTTCAGGTCTAAAAGAGGAACCTTTTGGAATGAGGGACAAATGGATTTAATTCCAGAAGAGGGACAGGCACTCTAAATAAGGGACAACTAGAAGGGAGGGGAGGGGAGGGCTGCAGTCACCGCTTAAATCAGGACCAGGGCCAGTTCGGCCCTGCTCCTGGCTCTCACTGGCGATTCCAGGGGGGGACAAACGACCCCCTGTGCCCTATGGAGCCCATGGTTGTGCATTACCGCTGTGTCAGGTTTGCTTTAACCGATGAATAATAAAACTTCTTTCACCTAAAACAGCTGATGAAAATTGTGTTGCTAATGTTTCAAGGCCCCTTCAATTCGCCTCGCTGTCATAGTGACAGAGAGGAAAAGTACAAGCAGCGGCGTTTTACGCCTTAATTACCATCCGCGGCTCGCCTGACACGTGACAGTGATGAATTCATCCATACAATGCACTCATTTTCTGTATGGATAGAAAATGCCAAGGACGGTCAGTTCTCACAGAAGTAAACTCCAGCTAATGTTTCCGAGCCGCACTTTACTCAATGCGACGGGTCACTCGAATTGTGTGAGTCACTGAGGCCGCCGCTTGCAGCGGATCAGTGAATGGGCCTTAAAACACGGGGCTGAGAGAGAGAAGGTTTATATGGGGGATGAATGGTCTCTGATTCACTCTATGAAACAAAACTCCAATGATAACATTTTATGAGTCAATTATTTATAACTAAAAGTTTTGAATAAAGATACAATGTTACAAAATACGCCTTTCATAACACGTGAGCAGATTTGACAAAGATTCAGTAACCAGAATTATTAGAGCAAATTGAGGAAAGATACATTATATCTGTCTATAGAAGATGAACTCAATGGGGGAGATTTACTAAAACTGGAGCACACAATTATCTTCTAACATCAGCTTGTTTAACTGCTTAAGCCCCGGACGGTCGGACCAGCCACTTTTTGCGATTCGGCACTGCGTCGCTTTAACTGATGTCTTATTATGGGTCATGTAGAGAGATGTCTCTTATTTGTGGTCATGTAGAGAGATGTCTTATTGGTGGTCATGTAAAGAGATTTCTCTTATTGATGGTCATGTAGAGAGATGTCTTATTGGTGGTCATGTAAAGAGATTTCTCTTATTGATGGTCATGTAGAGAGATGTCTTATTGGTGGTCATGTAAAGAGATGTCTCTTATTGATGGTCATGTAGAGAGATGTCTTATTGGTGGTCATGTAGAGAGATGTCTCTTATTGATGGTCATGTAGAGAGATGTCTTATTGGTGGTCATGTAGAGAGATGTCTTATTGGTGGTCATGTAGAGAGATGTCTCTTATTGATGGTCATGTAGAGAGATGTCTTATTGGTGGTCATGTAGAGAGATGTCTTATTGGTGGTCATGTAGAGAGATGTCTCTTATTGATGGTCATGTAGAGAGATGTCTTATTGGTGGTCATGTAGAGAGATGTCTCTTATTTATTTGTATTTTCCTTTCTTTTTTCCTTCAGGTGTCAACTACCTCTCTCGGAGTGAAGTCAGCCATTTTTGGCTTATGGTTGAGGTGAAGGATCTGGGCGGCCGTCATTTGGCGTTTTCGTCTTCCGGTAATCTGGAAATCGTTGTGGCAGAAAACACCTGGCGCTCTCCTAGCCCTGTTTCCATTCCTGAGAATCTGAAAGAAGATTATCCCTTCCTCATATCTAAAGTAAGTCCGAAGATCCTCCAGGAATTATTTGCTGCCACTACCCTCCAGGAAAGGTTGAAGTTTCAAAAGTCAGAGAGTTCATTAAAGTTATCTATTTAGATTTATAAGACCCATTGGAGAATACAGAGACTTCAGTTGACCTTTATGTTTCTTTTAGATTTGTATTGCTGTCTGTGCCTCCACTGGGGATTGTCACACTCACCCCTCCTGGGATGCAGCGCTGGGTCTCATCCCCAGTGTACAGCTACCAACAGGTCTGGGACTCAATTGAACCACTGGCACTGTGGCCATATCAGAGACATACCTCCTGATTGGTGCCGCAGCCAGGGGTGTGTTTTGGTTTTGTGCTGTCCTAGGCAGGACTAAAATCAGGCGTCCCCCCATTTAAATTTCTTCCACCTCTTTGTGGCTATTCGGGATCTCTGGTGGCTATGTTAAGTCTCGAGTGGCTAGGAGGGGTCTCTGATGGCTGTGCGGGGTCTCTGATGGCTGTGCGGGGTCTCTGATGGCTTTGTGGGGTCTCTGATGGCTATGTGGGGTCTCTGGTGGCTATGTGGGGTCTCTACTGGCTGTACAGGGTCTCTACTGGCTGTGCGGGGTCTCTGGTGGCTATGTGGGGTCTCTGATGGCTATGCAGGGTCTCTGGTGGACCGAGGGGTAGTAACCCCCCTGCGCTAGTCTGCCCCAGTGCTACTTACAACCCCCCCCCCCCCCCCAGGAGAAGAGATAGATATAGGAAGGAGAGAGAGATGGGGGACATGGACAATGAGAGAAATGGAAGAGGGGGAAAGAGGTGGGGGGGAGAGAGGGTCAGAAAGACACCCCCTGACCCCCACACTCACCCCATACACCCCCAGTGCTCACACTCACATGTCTCCAGAGGATAATTGTAGAGCTGGGTGATGTAGTTGGTCTATACAAGGCACAGACCAGCCATCATGCATAGCACCCAGCAGATCACCCCGGCATCATCCAGCATCATCGCTGCAATGGGGGTCTGGAGCTGATCCGTTAATTGGTAAATTTTATCTCTTGTTACATGTAAGTATTTCCTATGTTCATCTGCTCCATCTAGTGGTCATAATGTGGTATTTTACTACTACCTACAATAAAAAAAACATTTATTTAGAAGAGAAAATTCTCTCTCTCTTCTCTGATCCTCTCCTTCTTTTACTGTCCCCAATCCATCTGTTGATAGAACAGAGCCCTAGGAGACACTCTGCACATGCTCAGTTTGGTGGATATTGCTTGAGAGGTTTTTTTTTTGGGAGGGAGAGTGCATGTTGTCAGCACAGGGCCAATCAGCACTGTCCACACAGAGGGTCAGAGGTCGTGCAGCCTCATAGCACAGCCTCATAGCACTAAGCCTACAAGCTTTAACCAGGGCTCAGCCGGACACTGATAGAAGTCACAAGACTGCTATATACAGTACTCAGTGGCGGCCGCTCATACGGGGCGCTGCCCCCCTATGCTATGCACCAGGCCCCTAATCTCCATGCAGGCACCAGACGCATGGATTTAAATGTTTTTTTATTTCGTTTTTTGAAGCACATGATTAGCTCCTGAGGTGTCAATTGGCTTCAAAAAGGGTGGGGGCTTAAGGGGGGTGCACAGATCACTGCGCTCCGAGCCCACCCAGTTGTGTAACATTAGCGCATTAAGATTCCTGTTTCTCCTCCCGGCCAATCAGAAAGCGGGTTCTGAGACCCAATTGGTCGGGAGTCCTAACACCCGATTGGCCGCCAGTTTTAAGTCCTGGTTTGAAGAAGCACTGCGCTCAGTGTGGAACGCATTGGGGCATCCGGACGTTAGTGACTGCTCACCTGGAGCAGCGTCTTCCTTGTCCTGATTGGACGGGAGGAGAAGCGACGGCCGGGACTCGGGAAGGAAGCCCGGTGGGATGGGGGATCCGCGGAAGCCGCGACCTGGAAGGGGTAAGTGGGGGGCTGGCCATGTTCTCCATGTTCGGTGTAGTGGGGGAGACCAGATATAGTGAATGCAGGCTCCTGGGTTTAGTAAGACTTTTAGGTCAATGCCACGTACAGCCACAGTTGACACTGAGAGTTGCTACAGAGAGATATAACCGGGGGCCCATTCACATTTTACTGTGGGGCCCCCATGATTCGTAGGGCCCCTCCCCCCGGTATGTAGGATCCTCCCTTGCTTGGCTTCTCTAGCTGTGTCGTCATTGATGTAAAGTGAGAAGTTTATGATTTCTGGAATGTGCGGGGGAACCCCTCGGCCACCATGGTGGAAAATCTCGTGAATTTAGCGAATTTGTTATTGTAAACTGTCACATATATATTTAACAAGGTCGTATAGATGAAGGAGCGCAGGGGCCCCGTCCGGGAAGCCATGATCCCGGCTGTAAACACTGGAGAGATGCGACCTTGATAGATAACTTCACGAGGAACCAAATCGCTTGTATAAGCGCTGAGTCCCCGCGTTCTCCTTCTTAGGACGTTCTCCCCTTACGTGTGCCGCCCAACATCAGATAGGCCGTCGCTCAGCGCCGCCGCCTAGACAAAACAAGCCGTCTTTTGTAGGGGCTGTCGCTACGGCAACGATGGAAACAGCTGCGATTTGCTGGAAGTCCCGACTTATTCCGAGCCGCATGTCTCTCACAACATTACTTTATAAATCATAAATAATAATTTCCTGATTTCCTTCTTAGTGAAGGTTGATTGGCCCAATCACCAGGGATCCCCATTATATAAACTCTTTCTATTGGCTTCCAAAATAGAGGTGTGTTTAGATTCAATACCTCCCAACATTTTGAGATGGGAATGAGGCACACCTACTAGCAAATGTATGTAGGCATAGCACACGCCCCCTGACACACCCCCTTAAAGGAGAATTAACCCCCAATAAAAGATTAATTAAATCCACAATGGACTTTTATTACCACTACTATTCCTTTATAGTGGCTTTTAAAATTTACAAATGCAGCAATTTATAATTTGGATGAAAGGTTTAGCACCGGGAAACACTTTTTGAAAGATAAAAAGTGCATTTTATATACAACTATAGATCAGACCAAATGAGGTAGAAATAAGGAGGAAAGCGGGACAGAGGGACATTGCTCCAAAACAGGGATAGTCCCTCAAAATCAGGATCAGTTGGGAGCTATGGGTGAAGTTAGAGACACACACCCAGAGGTGGGGGTGAAGTTAGGGGGGGCATAGAATGGGGTGACACAAATGGAGGTGGGGAGTGAAATTAGGGGGACACATCTGAAGGTGGGGTTGAAGTTAGGGGGACATAGAATGGGGTGACACACCCAAAGGTGGGGGTGAAGTTAAGGGGAAAACACACACGGAGGTGGGGGTGAAGTAAGGGGGACATAGAATGGGGTGACACACCGGGAGTTGGGGGTGAGGTTAGGGGGGACATAGAATAGGGGGGACACACCCGGAGGTGGGGGTGACATTAGGGGGGACATAGAATGGGGTGACACACCGGAGGTGGGGGCGAAGTTAGGGGGGACATAGAATGGGGTGACACACCGAAGGTGGGGGTGAAGTTAGGGGGGACATAGAATAGGGGGACACACCCGGAGGTGGGGGTGAAGTTAGGGGGACATAGAATGGGGTGACACACCAGAGGTGGGGGTGAAGTTAGGGGGGGCATAGAATAGGGGACACACACCCGGAGGTGGGGGTGAAGTTAGGGGGACATAGAATGGGGTGACACACCGGAGGTGGGGGTGAAGTTAGGGGGGACATAGAATAGGGGACACACACCCGGAGATGGGGGTGACATTAGGGGGGACATAGAATGGGGTGACACACCGGAGGTGGGGGTGAAGTTAGGGGGGAAATAGAAAAGGGGGCACACACCCGAAGGTGGGGGTGACGTTAGGGGGGACATAGAATGGGGTGACACACCGGAGGTGGGGGCAAAGTTAGGGGGCACATAGAATAAGGAGGACACACCCGGAGGTGGGGGTAACGTTAGGAGGGACATAGAATGGGGTGACACACCGGATGTGGGGTCGAAGTTAGGGGGGACATAGAATGGGGTGACACACCGGATGTGGGGTTGAAGTTAGGGGGGACATAGAATGGGGTGACACACTGGAGGTGGGGTGATGTTAGGGGGGACATAGAATGGGGTGACACACCAAAGGTGGGGTGAAGTTATGATCTTCATGATCAAAACTAAGTACCCCCCCCAAAAAAAAAATTATAATGTGCTAGAGGAGGGGAGAGGAGGACATAAATCAGAACTTCCCCTTTTGGTTTCTTTCAAACTTCTCTGTTGCAAAAACATGGAAAAAACACATATGCGTTTTCTGAGTGCCTACTACCCAGCAAACGTGGAAATGTGACTGAAAAAAAGCACCAAAAACACAATGCGGTGAATTTTTCATGCATTTCTGATGGTTTTTTTGTTGTGTTTTCTATTCATTTCGGGGGGACCTGCATTATTTTGTGTGGTTTTAAAAAGCACACAAAAGATGCAGCATGCAGGACTTTTTCAAAACGCACCCGCAGTGCAGTGGTGTGAAGAGTCCCATCAGAAACATACTCTCTTAATTCATAACCAAGCCGAGATTTCAAATATATATATTGGTTCCGTATTATAACGCATTGTGTAATGTCGCAGGTGCTCTGGAACAGTACGGAGGTCCGCTATGAACTGTCAGGAAGCTTTGTAGAAGATCTGTTCGCCATCGATAAGCGCGGAAATATTTATGTCACCGAAGAACTCGACTGGGAGAGACAATCAGAGGTGAGACAATTTCTGTGTCTACACAATCCTAACAAGAGGACCTGTGGCATGTACATGTCCGTATGTGTAAATTCCTTTATGTTAAGTCTTAATCGATTGCAAGTTTTTTCAGCTGAAGACAAGCAAATCCTGGAATACAGTTCAAGTAACACTGTACTTCTCAATGCAGTTTTCAAACAAGAGAAATACACATTTCTGCCACTAGGGGGCACTGCAGGGGAAAGGCTCCAGTTTAGTTTGCTTGTGAGCCCCATCTTGTTCCTCCTACAGGTGATTGCTGGGATACAGTAGATGATAGTTTCTGTCCTTTTAGGCCTTAAAGTGATTGTAAGACAGGTTCACACTGGGCTGTGGGAGTAAAGCCATGCGAGTTTAGCTGAACTCGCACAATTTCCCTACAGAGACATCTGTGCAGTGTCTACATGTACTCGGGCAAATTCTCTGATGCTTCACCCCGATACCTGGACAGTCAGCAGTGATCAGTGCGGTGGGGGAAGTAACAAGCATCGATCACCCTGTATAGATTTCAATAAAGCCTGACAGCATCCCCCCCCCCCCTTCAGCTGCTTTAGTAAAATCTATACAGGATGATCTGTGCTTGTAACCCCCCCCCCCACCGCACCGATCACCGCTGACAGTCCTTGTATCCTCCTCCAGTCTCCCTTCTTTTTGCTACTTGTCCCCCTCCGTGCTCCGTGTCCCCCTCCGTTCTGCTCCGTGTCCCCCTCCATGCTCCTTATCCTTATCCCCCTCCGTTCTGCTTCGTGTCCCCCTCTGTGCTCTGTGTTCCCCTCCGTTCTACTCTGTGTCCCCCTCCATGCTCCGTGTCCCCCTCCGTGCTCCGTGTCCCCCTCCGTTCTGCTTTGTGTCCCCCTCTGTGCTCTGTGTTCCCCTCCGTTCTACTCTGTGTCCCCCTCCATGCTCCGTGTCCCCCTCCGTGCTCCGTATCCCCCTCCGTTCTGCTTCGTGTCCCCCTCTGTGCTCTGTGTTCCCCTCCGTTCTGCTCTGTGTCCCCCTCCATGCTCCGTGTCCCCCTCCGTTCTGCTCCGTGTCCCCCTCCGTGCTCCGTGTCCCCCTCCATGCTCCATGTCCCCCTCCGTTCTGCTCTGTGTCCCCCTCCGTGCTCCGTGACCCCCTCCGTTCTGCTCCGTGCCCCCTCCATTCTGCTCTGTGTCCCCCTCCGCGCTCTGTGTCTCCCTCGGTTCTGCTCCGTGTCACCCTCCATGCTCCATATCCCCCTCTGTTTTTCTCTGTCCCTGTCCGTTCTGCTTCGTGCCCCCCCCATTCTGCTCCGTGTCCCCCTCTATGCTCCGTGTCCCCCTCTGTTCTGCGTCCCTCTCTGTTTTGCTCCGTGTCCCCCTCCGTGCTCCGTGTCCCCCTCTGTTCTGCTCTATGTTCCCCTCTGTTTTGCTCCGTGTTCCCCTCTGTTTTGCTCTGTGTTCCCCTCCGTTATCAGTGATCACTGACTCTGTCCATTCACATAATTAAAACATTGAATCCTGTGAGTATGATGTTTCAGTTTATGAATAGAGAGAAACCGTTGACTCCTCTCCATTCATTTTCAGTGCTGCTGAGAAAGGGACTGGGAAATCTCTGGCCTCAGTCCCTTACTCTGTCTCAAACGGGAGATGTCAGCAGTCTGTTAAGATCCCCCGATTTCTCACCAAAGCCCCCCAACAGGGCTGATAAAAATAAAAAAAACACTTGCAATAAATAATAAAAAAAGAATTGGGAAAAATAATACAAATGTTAATAAAAAACACACTGGCAAGTCCACCCCCCTAAAAACAAAGCATTGTAAAAAAAAATAACAAAAAATTTAAAAAAAAAATAATTTAAGAAATAAATTGTAAAAAAAAAACTGACACATGTGCCACTGTCACATGACATTAAAAAAGTATCAGTAATCGGCACTGGCCAGCACTTGAAAAAAAGTATCGGTACTTGTACTCGGTCTTAAAAAAGTGGTTTCGGGACAACCCTAATGCTCACAGATGTCATCTAAGAACTCTATGACTACTAATAAATACCTGGAAGGGCTCCATCGACGCATTACTCAGCATGCTGCTCGTATCTAATGACGTTTAAATGAACCTGCATTTGGCCCATAATGTAGAAGACCTGCCTTGTGTCTTAATGCTTCTCGCTGGATCTAATTTCTGAGTCTGTATTCTCTCCAGTACCAGATCACGGTGTCGGCGCTGAACGCTGAGGGCGTCCTCTACAGTGAACCTTTACGTTTAACAGTCGCTGTGACCGATGGGAATGACAACGCACCAGCATTTAACCAAGACACCTACATTGTAGAGATTACAGAGGCTACTAAGAAAGGTGGGTACAGTGGAGCAGAGGGTCCCCTTTATGTACAGCACCTTAGCAATTAGTGATGTGTTTATTGCAGCGCTGAGGTTCTGGGCTCAATTGCTGACTGCATGGAGTGTGCATGCTCTTACTATGTGTGTGCCGGTTTATCTAATAGAAACATAGAGGTGGAGTGATTGTATTTCTGATTATACTGGGGTGTGTGTGACTGTGGAGGCGATTGATGAGTCTGTAGGAGCTATCCCTGTCCTACTCGCCAATCACATAAATGAATAAATTAGGATTAGTCCGGCAAACATGTTTATGTGGCATCCTGTAGGTAGATCGGGCTCTGCCTTCACCCCTGATGCTCTTATATTATTATTATACATGATTTATATAGAGTCAGCAGTTTGCACAGCGCTTTACAACATAAAGGGAGGCAATACAGCAACAATGCAAATTAATATAAGCGGGTAAGGAGGGCCCTGCTCCTGGGAGCTTACAGTCTAATACAGGGGTCTCCAAACTTTTGAATCGAAGGGCCAGTTTTTTGTGCTGCAGACTTTAGGAGGGCCAGATTGTGGCCAGTAGGGGTAGAAAATGTCCCAGGCCCAGCATTAGTGAGAATAAATATGGCCTCAGGGTTGGTGGTCAGTAGGAAAAGAAGCAGTACTACTAATAGGGAAGGAATAGTATCCCATCATTGGTATCAATGGAAGGCCCCGTACACACAGCCGAGGTTCTTGGCAGAAACCAGCGAGAAGCTCGCTGGGATCCTCATTCTGCAGAGAACCACGATGTGTTTGGCCCGTCGAGGTTCTCTGCCGTGTGTACGCGGCTGAAGAACTAGTGACCCATTGTTGGTATAAGTGTGGGGAATAGTGCATCATTGAGAGTAAAAGTGCCCCAAGGGCCGGATAAAGGCTAGCAAAGGGCCACATCTGGCCCTCGGGTCACAGTTTGGAGACTCCTGGTCTAATAAGACGGGGCAAAGGGTTAATAACTGTGAGCATACCTCCCAACCCTTACAGATTGTGTGAGGGATGAACTGATAGGAGAGATAAAAGATTCTTGTTAGCTGAAGGTAGGTCAGGCTTCCCTAAAGAGATGACTAGGAGATAGCCAGACAGATTGGGATAGAGAGTTCCAGATATGGTTGCCACCTTCTCTTCAAGTCAAACCCAAACACTTTAGCGGTGCCACAGATTTTTTTTTTATAGTATAAACTATCAGGGCAGCCATCACAAATTTTGGGGCCCCTTACACAGCTTTAGGCAGACAAAAAAAATCTCCTGACACAAGATAATAACAGGTGTAATGCAAAAAAACAAAACAAAAGATAGGAGGGGGCAGACCCTGGGACCATTGGGCCCCTTACAGGTGTAATGCAAAAAATAAATAAATAAAAAAATGTGAGGGGGCCAGCTGGGCCTGTAAGGGGCCCTGGGGACCATCAGGCCCCTTACAGGTGTAATGCAAAAAATGATAATAATAATAAAAAAAAAAAACGGGAGGGGGGCCAGGTGTAATGCCTGTACCCCCCTGATGGCGGCCCTGTAAACTATACATATGTTTTGCTATTAAATAACATTTCTAATCATATGAAATTAATAACAAGAGTCCCCCTTTACATCAGAATCCACAGAGTCCCCCTTTTACATTTGAACTCCCAGAGTTCCCTTTCACTGTATTCTCTAATGTAAGGGAGAACACTGGGGACTCTGACATTAGGGGCGTCTCTTATGTCAGAGTCCACAGTGTTCTCCCTTACATTAGGTGACATTGGGACACTAGGGACATTGGGTGAGGTAGCACTGGACTTTGACTTGAATCAAGGTTCCCAGACCATTCTGGGAACCTTGATTTAAGGGGGAACACTGAGAAATCATGTTCTACAGAGAGGACTCTGATGTAAGGGGAAACACTGTGGCCTCCGGTGTAAGGGAAACTCTGATGTAAGGGGTGCTCTGAGAACCCTGATTTTCCTTATGCCATGTACACATGATCAGGCTTTTGCCTTGCCAAATCACATCGGAATTCCATCGGAAAAAAATAGAACGTTCTATATCTAAACTCTAAAGGAATTTCAGATGAAAAAAAATGAAAGATCTTGGAACTTAGAACAGTCATTCCAAATGTTAACCTGTGTTTATTAGTATATAGCCATGTAAAATACAGATAATGCTTTTTGGGGGTTTCATGCCCCGGACCCCCTTCTTCAAGGCCTAATGTGGACACATTAATATCAAGTCAGATTAAGGATTCAGTTGGGTGGCTTCAGAAATTGGTGTCCAATTGGTGTGTTCCTAACAAGCACATGATTTTCTCCAAAGCTGACAAGAACCGCATTAGTTGTATTAATCACGTCTATAAACCAATAAATACAAGTTAATTTTTTAAGGACTACAAGTTTCTGATATTTTATTTCCAGCACCCCTCCCCCCTATTCAGATCAGTACTGGGGGGTGACTCCTGGAGAACAGACGTTTTTGAAGTTCTTATTGGTTGCCACAATTCGTTTTATTGGTTGACGTGTACAAAGTCCAATGAGAGCGTCAAACCAAAGGCCTGAGTGCAAAATATTTTAATATAAATATTTGTTCACAAAAAGAAATCATCGAATATTCACCTTGTTTGATAAATGTACATGGATAGAAGTACTAATTTGATTGATCAACCAATCAATGAATTGGAAAACCCTGATGATTGTGCCATCCTTAAGTCCTGAAGAAGGAGAGAGATCTTTGAAACACGTTGGTTGACCTATGTTGTATTTTTGTGAAGAAATATCGATATTAAATTATTTTGAACTCTCAGACCTTTAGTTTGAGGCTCATGTGAAACTTCTAATCTGAGTCCCCTGTTTTGGGGACACCCTGCTTTTGCTGAGAGCAGATTTATTGGTGATTTGAATCAAAGGTCTTGTTTCTCCTTTTTCCAGTGTTGGTGATTGCACACTCACATAAATTTATATTCCTCTTCCTTTTTAATATGCTCCTCAGGTTCTCTGCTCCTGGAACTGAAGGCCGAGGATGCAGATGACCCCTCTACTCGGAATGCAGAGATTGAATATAACATCGAGAGCCAGGAGCCTCGGCTGCCCAGGGATGGCCTATTCCATATTGGAAAGAGAAGTGGGCAGCTGACCTTACTGGGCGACGGTCTGAAGCCCAACCGATATACCCTGATAGTATCTGCCACCGACTGGGCTGAGGAACTGGGAGGTAAGTGGCCCCTAGGGACCCCACACCCGGGTGTGCTTGAGGGGTAGATGGCCTATAAGGGCTGTAGAGAGCCTAGGAGCCACCAAAACACGAGTTAAAAGAATTTGCCTTCACTGACCTCCTTCTGAAATTACCAGCTGCCTGGCTGTCTTTAGCCTGTTTCATGGTACAATTACATCTCTAGGGGCTCAGTGACATTGCTGTATACAGTATATCCACCATCCAGATTTTACTGGCAGCATTGGTACTGCGCTCAGTGCAGGGTGGTGCTCCAATTCTTTTTTTTTGGGGGCGCAAACAAACTGAAAAAAATATATAAATTGCAGCCACTGTGCCCATCAAACACAGCTACTGTGCCCATCAATTGCCGCCACTGTGCCCATCAAGCGCAGCCACTGTGCCATCAAACGCAGCCACTGTGCCCATCAAGCGCAGCCACTGTGCCCATCAAGCGCAGCCACTGTGCAATTAAACGCAGCCACTGTGCCATCAAACGCAGCCACTATGCCCATCAAACGCAGCTACCGTACCATCAAATGCTGCCACTGTACTTATAAATTGCTGCCACTGTGCCATCAAATGCAGCTACTGTACCCATGCAAAGCATGAATCTATCTATGGTATTAAGAGCGGTGCACCATCACTGACTGCGCTCCTCCCCTGCAGAACCTTTCCTAGCAGTCATTATGCAGAGATTCCCATCTCATTCACAGAGAATCATTAGATGGAGCATTTAAAACTCCAACAGCCAAAAAATTAAACATGGAACCTTGTCTTTAAATCGGCCCTCTAACCAGCAGACGTTATTACATTGCTCCTGATATTTCTCTTCCAGGGCTCAGAGATAGCTGCACAGTTATAATCAATGTGAAGGACGCGAATGACAATCCGCCGGTCTTCATTCACAATCAGGTAAATTATGTTTTTGGGAGGATTCTCTTTAGGACTTTCATTTTTTATCATAATGTAATACTGGAAACATACCCAAAATTGTGCAGAGTAAGCTAGTTGGCCCTCAAAGAAGACGGGTATATGGGGGGTGTCAGGATCCGAGCCAGAACAAGAGCAACCCCAAGAAAAATTAAAATGTTCCCCTTTAAAGCTGATATCAGTAAGAGGTAGTCGGACAGATTGGAGTAGGGAGTTCCAGAGGATGAGAGAGGCTCAGGAAAAGTCCTGGAGGCGAGCATGGGATGAGGTGACAAAGAGAGCAGGAGGTAAAGAAGGGAACGAGTAGGTTGGTATTTTGAGACTAGGTTAGTGATGTAGCTGGGGGCCGAGTTGTGGATGGCTTTGTAAGTTGTTGTTAGAATAAGAATTTAGAATTTAATTTGTTGGGTGGATATATGTAACAAGACTAAATAAGGACCACCTCCCGCTTCCACATATATGGATTTAGCCAGCGGGAAGGGGTTAAAGAGTACCGAGACCCAAGAATAGAAATGTAATATATTGCATTTTACAAGTCTATATTTTCTCCTGTTGATCTTGCCAGTGAAACACTTTCTGTCTTAATCATATTCTATAATATGAGCCATGGGTTCTCGGCCTTAGTAAAATCAGGGCCCTGTCTGAACAGTAAAAAATAAAGTTGATATTCACATAATAAATCTATAGGAATGGAAAATATGTATTGAAATGCTGAAAGGTTCCAGATGGAACTGGGTGTAGATGGGCATTCTGAAGGTGGTTTGGGGACTCTGCAGGTGACTTGGTGTCCCTGTATGGTTGTTCTAGAGGGAGCTGGGGGCCACTGGTGAAGGTGGGGTCTCTGGAGAGGGCGTTGAGTCTCCCTGGGAGGCTGGGGTTCTCCAGAGGCTATGTGGTAGGCACTGTGGTAGGTTGAGGGGCACAGTAGACCACTTTTGGAGGTTGGGTGGCAATATGAGAGGTTGGGTGGCACTGTGAGAGGTTGAGGGGCACAGTGGACCACTACTGGAGGATGGGTGGCACTATGAGAGGTTGGGTGGCACTGTGGGAGGTTGAAGGGCACAGTGGACCACTTTTGGAGGTTGGGTGGCACTATGAGAGTGGGTAGGAACTGTGGAAGTTTGGAGAAATTTTGGGGCCTGAGGGCTCTCAGGGTGTTGGGGGGGGGGGGTACTATGGGTGGTTGAGGGCCAGGGTGGACCACTATTGGAGGATAGGTGGCACTATGAGAGGTTGGGTGGCACTGTGGGAGGTTGAAGGGCACAGTAGACCACTTTTGGAGGCTGAGTGGCACTATGGTAGTTGGGAGGTACTGTGGGGGGTCAAGGGGCATTGTGGACCACCATTGGAGGTTAGGTGGCACTGTGGGAGGTTGGGTAATCTGCAAGTGGCTGGAGGCCTTGGCCCGGTAATTGGGAACCAGTCATGTACGTAGATACAGTAATTACAGATCAATACTGAACTGCAAATGTTTCTGAATGGCGTAGGGTGACTTAGGTTCATCACCCATTACAGTCTTACAGTCTACAGTGGGTTTTAGGTGCCATAGTCATGGTGGCGTCAGACCTGCAGGTGAGTGGTACTTGAGCAAAAGAACACAATGTTTCCAAGATCCAAACAAAAGGCCTCTTCATTGAGATTGGTTTATTGATTAGTGCCGGGAGAATATATTGTGTGAAAAGCTCTCCCACTGCTCTGATAATCACTTTATACTCTTCTGGTGTGTATGGGTGAATCATGTCCTAAGGGAAGATAAATTTGCAGTATATTCCAGCCTGAGATTAGGTTTTTATAGGGAAGATATATGAACATTCCTTGCGTTGTGTGGGGTAAATCTTCCGAGCGCTGTGTCAGTAAATACGAGGGACAGTAGAGTGCTCCAGGCAGTGATGAAGCAGGGAGTTGTGGGACTGTAGGCAGTGGTGACAGCGATATTGACTCAGGAACTTATTCCTCCTGCAGGATGACCAATATGGCAGCTCAATAAATCCGTTAAGAAGTCACATGTTCTCTAATATGGCGATGACTCTCTGACAATCCAAGAAACTGGGCAATTGAGAATCATAATTTGTCAGATACTCTGCAGTTTGAACTGTGTGTATGGGTTCAGGGGGATAGACACATTGGCAATTTGTTGAGTTCAATTGATTAGCCATACAAGGGGAAGGGGGGGGGGGGGGGAATTTCACCCACATTCCAAAATGAAGGAAATGAGTTTCGATAATTCCAACAGCAGAGCTATACAGAGATAGCAAATTCTGGGGTTACAGGGAGGGCTAATGTTGAGGTGACAGGTAGGGCTAATGTTAGTGTTGGAGGTAGGATTGGTTTCAGGGTCACTCACAGGGAGGGTTTGTGTTAGTTATTGGGAAGGTTGATGTTATAGGGGGATGGTGTTATGGAGGGTCAGAGTTGAGGATATGGGGGTTAATGTTAGGGTTACAGGGAGGGTTAGTGTTGAGGGAGGGTTACTGTTATAGGGGGGTTAGTGTTGAGTTTAAATGGAGGGATTGTGTTAAGGTTACAGCAAAGGTTAGTTTTGGGGTTACAGGAAGGCTTACTGTTGAGGTTACAGGGAAAGTTAGTTTTAGGGTTACTGGGAGGGTTGGTGTTAAAGTTACAGGGAAGATTAGTGTTAAGGATACAGGGAGGGTTAGTGTTAAACCCCTGTACACACGATCGGTTTGTCTCTATGAAAACAGACCGATGGACCATTTTCATCGGACAAACCGATCGTGTGTGGGCCCCATCGGTTTGTTTTCTATCAGTGAAAAAATTAGAACATGTTTTAAAATTTTCCTATGGATAAAAAAAGGATAGAAAAAAACGATCATCTGTGTGGAATTCCATCAGTCAAAAATCCACGCATGCTCAGAATCAAGTCGACGCATGCTCGGAAGCACTGAACTTCATTTTTTTCAGCACGTTGTAGTGTTTTACATCACAACGTTTGGACACGGTCGGATTTTTAACCAATGGTGTGTGGGCAAGACTGATGAAAGTCAGCTTCATCGGATATCCGATGAAAAAATCAATCAGATTAGATTCCATCAGATATCCGATTTGTGTGTACAGGGCTTTACTGTTATCGGGAGGTTAGTGTTGAGATTACAGGGAGATTTAGTGTTGAGATTACAGGTAAGGTTAGTTTTAGGGTTACAGGGAGGGTTAGTGTTGAGATTACAGGGAATGTTAGTGTTGAGGTTACGGTGGGAATCATGTTAAGGTTACAGGGAGGATAAATGTTGAGGTTACAGGGGGGTGTTAAGTTGAGGTTACAGGGAGGGTTGGTTTTAAAGTTACAGGGAAGGTTATTGTTGAGGTTACAGGGGGAGTTGAGTTAGGGTTACATGGAGGGTTAGTGTTGCGGTTATGGAGAGTGGGTCAGTTAGTGTTGGGGTTACATTGAGGGTTAATGTTAAGGTTACAGGGAAGGTAAGTGTTGAGGTTACAGGGAGGGTTAGTGTTGTTGTTATGGGGGTTAGTGTTGGAATTAACAGGAGGGTTAGTATTGAGGTTATTGGGGAAGTAGTGTTGTGGTTACAGGGAGGGTTGGTGTTGAGGTTACAGGGAGAGTTAGTGTTAGGGTTACAGTAAGGGTTAGCATTGAGGTTACAGGGAAGGTTATTGTTGAGGTTATAGGAAAGTTTAGTTTTGGGGTTACAGGGAGGGTTAGTGTTGGGGGTTACAGGAAGGGTTGGTGTTGGGATTACAGGAAGGGTTGGTGGTACAGTGAAGGTTAGTGTTGAGGTAACGGGGGGGGGGGGTAGTGTTGAGGTTACAGGGGTGGGGGATAGGGGGATAGTGTTGAGGTTACTGTTAAAGTTAGTGTTAAAGTTAATGGAAAGGCTAGTGTTGAGGTTACAGATAGGGTTATTGTTGAGGTTACAGGGAGGGTTAGTGTTGAGGTTACAGGAAGGGTTAGTGTTGGGGTTACAGGGAGGGTTAGTGTTTGGGTTACAGGAAGGGTTAGTGTTGGGGTTACAGGAAGGGTTAGTGTTGGGGTTACATGAAGGGTTAGTGTGAAAAAGCCCCAGGATAGATTTTATGTTTCATATTAATACATTTAAAGCAAAGTAATAGAAAAACAAAGATCAGCTTTGATTATTGATATAGATCTGTAATGGCTTTTTGGTGATTCGTTGTTTTTTTTTGTTAGTTTTTTTCTCAGTTTCCAGCGTTTATTATCGCTGAGGACGCTGCGCCCGGTACAACCATTGTGACACTGACGGCGATTGATGATGATGTGGAAACGGTGAATAAAGCAATGGAGTTCTCCATACAGTCCGGGAATGAAGACGGAACCTTCCGCATTGAATCTGATGGGGACCAGAACGCCGTCACCGTCTTCCTGGAAAAGGTAAATTTTGCTGGTCGGTAATCCATGTTTAAAGGGTAACTCCGACTGTCTCTGGTTTACTGGCAAATCTCAGACTTTACAGAAGGGGAACCATATAAACAACTTTGTAAATAGAATACCTGAGCACGCTCTTGAGGTATCCAGCATGTCCCAAAGGAAATTTCTATCCCTGTCAGAATGATTTTCTCTAGTTAATTCAAAAAGCAGAAATTTTTGTTTTTGTTGGAATCCACCATTTTTTTTCTTGCTTGAGTTAATATTGAATTCTAGGGACATTTTATGCCACACAGGAGGAAGAGGGCAGATGACCACCAGTGGGACCAAATAGGCTTACGGGCAATGATTGCAGAACTGCAGCTCATGAAAAGTGTTGTTATATTAGTAGGGATGAGAGAAGTGGGTTTGGCAAAAATTATAAAAATTATAATTATTATACTTATACAGCAGTAATAAGAAGTGCATTGGAGTCACGGGGTGCACTGGTGACACAGGATGTTCTAATGCTGTGGGGTGCACTGGACTTATGAGATTCACCGATGACACAAGATGCTCTAATGCTTTGGCATGCACTGGAGTCATGGGGTCCTCTGGTGACACAGGATGCTCTAATGCTTTGGGGTGCACTGGAGTCATGGGGTCCTCTGGTGACACAGGATGCTCTAATGCTTTGGGATGCACTGGAGTCATGGGATGCACTGATGACACAGGATGCTCTAATGCTGTGGGGTGCACTGGAGTCATGGGATGCACTGATGACACAGGATGCTCTAATGCTGTGGGGTGCACTGGAGTCATGGGGTGCACCGATGACCCAGGTTGCTCTAATGCTGTGGGGTGCACTGGAGTCATGGGATGCACTGATGACACAGGATGTTCTAATGCTGTGGGGCGCACTGGAGTCATGGGGTGCACCGATGACACACAATGTTCTAATGCTTTGGGATGCACTGGAGTCATGGGGCGCACTGGTGACACAGGATGTTCTAATGCTGTGGGGTGCACTGGACTCATGGGGTACACCAATGACACAGGGTTCTCTAATGCTTTGGGTTGCACTGGAGTTATGGGGTTCACTGGTGACACACACAGGATGCTCTAATGCTTTGGGGTGAACTGGAGTTATGGGGTCCATGGGTGACACCGGATTCTCTAAAGCTGTGGGGTGCACTGGAATCATGGGGCACACTGGGATGGAGCAGGGAGCTCAGCTGAAGTACAGTGCTCAAATGCTGTGCCACACCTCACTTTGTAATAAAAGGGGTCAGGGGAAATCAGGAGAACTGTTAACTGAATGACTGCGGTGCTGGTGCTCCAGGTGAAACCCAGAAATGTTAGGAGCCATGCACCGGAGGGGAAATCCAGTGCTGGATCTTGGAAGAGGAATGTTCTATTAGAGGGATTTCCCTTCACTTCCTGTTCCAGAGACTTAACAGGAAGTGACCAGAAATCCCTCCTAAATTGAAGAATATTCCCTATTAAACACTTATCACCAAAACAAGTGTCCCGATCTTCTGTCTTGGTGACAACAAGATAAATATAGAGGGTGAATCTCCCCAGTGAGGACACAGACAGAAATAGAATCCTGACAAGGGTTCCAATCCTTCCAGACTCCACAAAAACAACAAAAAAGTTTGTGCTTTTTTTTTGTACACTATAATATATACAGTGGGGAAAATAATTATTTGATCCCCTAAAAAAATTGTAAGTTTGCCCATTAACAAAGATATTAAGTTATAAATTATGGGTCTATAATTTTTATCATAGGTGTTTTTTAAATGATAGAGACAGAATATCAACCAAAAATCCAGAAAAAAACACGATACAAATGTTATAAATTGAGTTTCAGTTTAGTGAGTAAAATAAGTATTTGATCCCCTACCAACCAACAATAATTCTGTCTCCCACAGACTGGCTACAGTAGGTGCTCATGTGGTACACAGATTAGTCCTGTCAATATAAGAAGTTGCTCCCAACAACTCATTATGTGTATAAAAATCACCTGTCCACAGAATCTTTCTTCCATTCAAACATCATCACCATGGGCAACACCAAAGAGCTGTCAAAGGATGTCGGGGACAAGATTGTAGATCTGCACAAGGCTGGAATGGGCTACAAGACCATCAGCAATAAGCTTGGTGAGAAGGAGACAACTGTTTGAGCAATTATTCGCAAATAGAAGAAATATAAAATAACCATCAATCACCTTCAGTCTGGAGCTCCATGCAAGACTTTGCCTCATGTGGTGAGGATGGTCATGAGAAAAGTGAGGGATCAGCTAAGAACTACACGGGAGGAGATTGTGAATGATCTCAAGGCTGTTGGGACCACAGTCACTAAACAACCCATTGGTAACACATTACGCCTCCATGGACCTTAAATCCTGCAGCACTCACAAGGTCCCCCTCCTCAAGAAGGGGCATGTACAGGCCTTCTGAAGTTTGCCAATGAACATCTAAATGGTTCACAGAAGGATTGGGAGAAATTGCTATGGTCAGATGAGACCAAAATTTAGCTCTTTGGAATTAACTCGACTCTCCTTGTTTGGAGGAAGGAAAATGCTGACTATGACCCTAAGAACACCATCCCTACAGTGAAGCATGAAGGTGGAAACATTACGCTTTGGGGCTGTTTCTCTACAAAAGGTACAGGCCGAGTTTGCCACATTGAGGGGCCAATGGACGGGGCCATGTATTGTAATATCTTGGATAAGAACCTTCAGCCAGAACACTGAAGATGGGTCGTGGATGGGTCTTCCAGCATAGAATGACCCAAAACATACCACCAAGGCAACAAAGGAGTGGCTGAAGAAGAAGCACATTAGGGTCATGGAGTTGCCTAGCCAGTCTCCAGATCTAAATTCTGTCGAAAATTGATGGAGGGAGCTGAAATTTTGAGTAAAAAAGCAACAGCTAAGAAACCTTAAGGAATTCAAAGAAGATCTGTAAAGAAGAGTGGACCAAAATCCCTCCTGAGATGTGTGCAAACCTGATCACCAACTACAAGTAACATGATTGCCAACAAGGGTTTCTCAAGTACTAAGGGCGCGTACACACGATCAGACCGGTCCGATGAAACTGGCCTGAAGACCAGTTTTATCGGAGCAAATTGATCGTGTGTACGGCCCATCGGACCGTTGTCCATCGGACCAAAGTTTAAAACTTGCTTTAAAATCGGTCCGATGGACGCCTGTCCGTCGGACCAAAAGCATCGGACCAAAAACCCGCGCATGCTCAGAATCAAGTCGACGCATGCTTGGAAGCACTGAACTTCATTTTTTCAGACCCGATGGGATTTTGGACTGATGGTGTGTGTACGCACATCAGGCCATCAGACCACTTCAGCGGTGGTCCGATGAAAACGGTCCGTCGGACCAGTCTCATCGGTTTGGTCTAATCGTGTGTACGTGGCCTAAGTCATGTTTTTCTTGGGGATCAAATACTTATTTTACTCACTGAACTGCAATTCAATTTATAATATAACATTTGTATCATGTGTTTTTTTCTGGATTTTTGGTTGATATTCTGTATCATTTAAAATGCAACTATGATAAAAATTATAGACCTTTCATTTCTTTGTAAGTAAGTGAACCTACAAAATCTGCAGGGGATCAAATAATTATTTTCCCCACTGTATATAATATAAAATTACCCTATAAATCTCCAATTATAGACTTTAAGAAAGGAAAACTAAAGCTGACCGCTAACCTTCCCAGTTTCCCTTTTCATGGTCATATTGTTAACCAGAGCATTTTTTCTCAGAATATAGGTGCAGGAACTCAACCACGACCTTGTTCAGTTTTCACAAACAGTAGAAGGGTCTTAAAGGGGCATGAAATACCAGGATTGCATAACATACAGAGTGCAGAGTTCAGGAGGGATGCACACAGAGTGTAGAGCTGTCACTTGTAAACACAAAAACCGGACTTCTGTGTTTACAAGTGATTGTGGTGAGCAGGCGCCAAAGGGTCTGAGCCAAAGGTGGTGGAACTGAGTTCCCCCAAGTTCCCCCTGAAAAAAAGCCCTGTTGTTAACTTCTCTGAATACATTCTGTAATTGTCTCTGGGGAAACAGAAATCTTGAGTCGTCATCTTCTCATCTGCGATCCGAATCTCTTCTGACGCACCGTTTATCAGAAAGCCCGGCGGGTGGCTCCTCTAATTAAACGTCTCGTTACTTGGCTTACCTATGACACAAAGGCAGCAAATGTTTTGTCGCTGAGAGGAGCGAGCGGGATCTTTAATAAAGAGATAAAACGATGCTGAGAAGTGGCTGAGAATGGATGGCAGCGGGGTGCTGTCCCTCTCTAACCGCTGACTCAGACCCACGGCCAGAACATTTCCCTCTGACGTCATCATATGTGACGAGTGTCACCTCTTCTACGACTCATCATAACCTTTTCTCCGGGGACATTAATGGTCCTAACATCATCATACAGTCAAAGCAGAACATGAAATATAATGAAATGGGAGGAGAAGGAGGGGGTAACACAAAAAGATACAAAAAATGAGTACAACCTGTCTGTACAGTCACTGCGTAGAATGTGGAGAACGTGTTTGAATAAACCTCTACTGTGCGGCTTGGCTTGTTTTTTGGTGCTGGCCGACTATCCAGTGGTGCTTGGCCTCTTCTTTAGTGGTTGGGTTCTTCTTTGCTGTTTGGCCTCCTCTCTGGTACTGTGCCTCCTTATTGTTGCTCAGCCTCTTCTATAGTGTTTGGGCTCTTCTGTGCTGTTCGACCTCTTCTATAGTGCACAGCCTTCCTCCGTGGTGTTTGGCCTCTTTTGTGCTGCATGACCCCTTCTGTGCTGTTCGATCTCTTCTATAATGCTTGGCCTCTTCTGTGGTGCTCAGCCTCTCCTGTGGTGCTCAGGCTCAGGCTTTTCTGTAGTTCTTGGCCTCTTTTTTGGTGCTCAACTTCTCCAGTGATGTCCAGACTTTTCTGTAGTACTTGGCCTTCTCTATGGTGCTTGGCCTTTTTTGTGCTACTTAACCTGTCTCCCTTGTGGTACTCAGCATCTTCTTTGGTGCTTGGCTATCTCTATGGTGGTGTGCCTCCTCTTGTCAGAAACCATGAATCAGACCGAGACAGAAATACAGTTAAATCACACTTGATTTAAAGATAAACAGAATAAGTGTAGTCAAAACATAGCCAGAGTTCAAGAACCGGATCGGGTAGTCAGCCAAGCCAAATGTCAGAGAGCCAGAGTAGAACATGTAAAACAACAAGGGATCAGGAGCCAGAAGGGACGTCAGGCAAGCAAGTCTTCAACAGGAATGCAGGAGTTTTTGTGATGTTGACCAAGGGAAAGGCAGAGAGCAACTGAACTGGAAGGCTTAAGTAGGCAGGACTGACAAGCAGGATCATCAGCAAGTGAGTCACTGTGGAGAGATAGGAGCTGGCAATTAGCCGACAGCTGGGCGGCCAACTCAGAGAAGGAAGGCCTGAGCCCAGCCCTGACACCTCTATAATGTTTGGACCCCTCTGTATTTCTTATACGCTTCTATGATGTTGGACTCTACTGTGACACTTATCTTTTTCTGTGGAGCTTTTCTGTACTGCTTTGTCTTTTCTGTACTGCTTCTTCTGTGGTGGTCTGCCTCCTCTGTAATGTTTGGACTCCACTGTTTGTCTTTCTCTGTGATGTTCTTCTGTACTTTTTTATATTTTCTGTACCACTTGGCCTCCTCTGGGATGTTCATACTTTTCTTTGGTGCTGTTCCATGCTGCCTGGCCTCCTCTGCGGTGGTTTGCCTCCTCTGTAATGTTTGGACTCCGCTGTATTTCTTGTCCTCCTCTGTGGGGCTTGTCCTCCTCTGTGGTGTTCGGCCTCCTCTGTGGTGCTCGGCCTCCTCTGTGGTGCTTTGCCTCCACTGTTATTCTCTTCTGTACCGCCTCCTCTGTGGTCTATGGACGCCGAGTGCATGACTCGGGAGCGCGCCCACAAGGTAACCCTCTTGGGAGATATCCAATGTGGGGAGGAGCCGTGAGAGCCACGAGGGACTCCAAAATAGGATGTTCAGGGCCACTCTGTGCAAAACGAGCTGCACAGTGGAGGTAAATATGACATGTTTGTTAAAAAAATAAAATAGCAACCTTTAGTATCTTATCTTATCTGGTGTACTATATTGTATATTCTGTGTGAGTTTTCAATAAAGAGAGTTCCAGATTGCATCTAAGCTATTGTTGACTCGTCTTGGATGGTCAGCTATAATAAAAAAAGTTTTTTTGTATAATATCTGGTTCCTGGTTCCAGACTGGAGGACGCTATATCTTGATGGAAGCACCCAAGCTGGGTGCTGGATGGTTCTGTCACAGCTAAGTTATTCTCAACAGGGCCTCCCACATCAAGGCCATTTATGACAGTACCATTTACAACAGGACCTCAGCAGAAGCCATGTAAAGACCGTAATCTAATTAACCTTTATGACGCCAAGTACTGTCCTTTTTTTAATGTTCTAACTTTTATGACTGCTTAAGTACAGACAAGAGATTTTAATCTGACCATCTTGTTGCCGACTTTTGGATTTTGGGTAAATGAAGGTGGCTTTGTGTGTTTTCCATTCAATAAAGGATTGTATGCAGAGCACACAGTTTATGATATTTAATCTTCATATTTAAGGGAGCAGCATGGCTCAGCCAATGACAGAGCTCCCCAGAATTGTATTTCTTTTTATTTTCCTTTTGTAGAATTTCCTCTAATGGCCTGTATCCATCGCCGTTGTTACGCTCTTTTCATAAGCCTTCGCCTTTTCTGTCGCTAAGCTCCTTTTTCATCTATCCCTCTTCGATTGCGACTCATTGAAGCCTCTCGCCACCTTCCCCCCGCCGTGTCTATGAAAGAGCCGTGAATTCAGAAATGTTTTGTAAAGGTTTTCATCCTTTTAGGGATGTTGTCAGTTCAGCCTCCCCGCTGTACGAAATTGGCACTTTGGTGCAGAGAGGGGGCGTATAGATCGCGACCCCCAGGTATGGAGGAGGCGGTAAGGGGGGAAAGTGCTGCACTTTACCATTCTGCAAGTGGGGCGTCATATGGGATTATTGAACTGCAGCCCAGAGCAGCATAGCCCAGGTGATTGTAAGCCTTGTTGCCGAACAGTCTGTGTCGCAGGGGGTTAATGTGTCCGTATCCAAGAGGACAAAAATACTGAAATTGTGGGATTTTCCCACGCAGCACAGCAAACACAAAATGGATTGCAGGCTGCTGGAGCCATCAGTGTTAAAACTTTAAATAAATACCAATCATATAAGTGTGAAAATAATAAAATGAATACTGAACTTATTTCACCTGCAAAAAAATAGCAAAATACAATGTGAAAAAACACAATTTCAGTGCAAAATAGGATGTAACATTACACCTCAACCAAATTGTTGCTAGTACCAATCAAATGAATAGAACGCTGCTGTGCTAATGACACATAAAATGATATCAATTCAATTGCATATAAAATTATAAACGTGAAAGTCCAAAGTGGTGAAAAAAAGTCTTTGGTTCCTTCCAAATTGAAGACTTCACCAAATAGAGCACAACAAATTAAAAGTGCTTGTGCTCTCCTCCATCTCCATATTCTACACCTTAAAATCTGACCCCTGTTTTACCAGAAGATCAAATAAAGCAGATCCCCTCTGGGGGTAATCAATGACTCGGCCAAGCGTGGAGCTCCTAATCCTTCTGTTTCACTCTCTCTCTTTACTGGTTTAACCAGTCTCAGATTTCCCTCGGGTGACTCTTACTGATGAAGTCAGGCCCATTAGACGTAACGCGTATAGGGGGGAGGAGTCTCAGTGGTCCATACATACAGAATAAGAAACTAGATACCGAGAATTACACCCAGCATGCAGGACAAGAGAAGTAGTACTGTGCAGAGTCCATACATACAGAATAAGAACAGATACTGATAATTACACCCGGCATACAGAATAGGAGAAGTAGTACTGTGCAGAGCCCAAACATACAGAATAAGAACAGATACTGAGAATTACACCCAGCATACAGGACAAGAGAAGTAGTACTGTGCAGAGTCCATACATACAGAATAAGGACAGATACTGAGAATTACACCCGGCATACAGGACAAGAGAAGTGGTACTGTGCAGAGTCCATACATACAGAATAAGAACAGATACTGATAATTACAACCGGCATGCAGGACAAGAGAAGTAGTACTGTGCAGAGTCCATACATACAGAATAAGAACAGATACTGATAATTACAACCGGCATGCAGGACAAGAGAAGTAGTACTGTGCAGAGTCCATACATACAGAATAGGAACAGATACTGAGAATTACACCCGACATACAGGACAAGAGAAGTAGTACTGTGCAGAGTCCATACATACAGAATAAGAACAGATACCGAGAATTACACCCGGCATACAGGACAAGAGAAGTGGTACTGTGCAGAGTCCATACATACAGAATAAGAACAGATACTGAGAATTACACCCGACATACAGGACAAGAGAAGTAGAACTGTGCAGAGTCCATACATACAGAATAAGAACAGATACTGAGAATTACACCCGACATACAGAATAGGAGAAGTAGTACTGTGCAGAGCCCAAACATACAGAATAAGAACAGATACTGAGAATTACACCCGGCATACAGGACAAGAGAAGTAGTACTGTGCAGAGTCCATACATACAGAATAAGGACAGATACTGAGAATTACACCCAGCATACAGGACAAGAGAAGTAGTACTGTGTACAGTCCATACATACAGAATAAGGACTGATACCGAGAATTACACCCGGCATACAGGACAAGAGAAGTGGTACTGTGCAGAGTCCATACATACAGAATAAGAACAGATACTGAGATTTACACCCAGGTTGTAGATGACAGTAGATGATGATGAGTTAATATAATGACATCATTCTTTTCTGGCAGGATTTGGACTATGAGCGGGCTCAGGAATATCGCCTTGTGGTCGCGGTGAGGAACGTGGTGGAGCTCCTCGGGGTGGAATATGGTCCCAACTCTACGGCCTCCATTATAATCTCTCTCAGTAATGTCAATGAAGCCCCGGTCTTCACAGAGGAGAAATATGAAGTCCAAGTACCAGAGAACACTCTGCCTGGGACGCCCATTCTGAATGTGTCAGCCTCCGATCCCGATATCCACCACCAGGCCGGCCTCAGGTAGGTCGGTGGCAGTCCAGGCTGCAGTGTGTGGAGGGGCACACTAGGCTCATGTCTATGGACGCCTTTATAAATGGTTCTTATCCAGGTGTTTCAAACCTGGTGCAGATTAAAGGATCACTCAACCCAAACGGGTCGACGAATTACCTTCTCTAGCTCTAAATGATCCAGGCAGATGGGAAGTCATATCTACCACAGTTCAGCGTTATCAGGGTCTCATTTGTGGATATCTGGGCAGCTTTAAAGGCAAAATACCCACTTAAAGTACCAGTGATCCAATGCAGTGCTGTTCGGCCAGTCTTAAGATTTACTAAGCTATGCTGCATAGCCAGAGAGGTGACACTACTGTAAACTGATTGTAACTCTCTGGCAACCTGTGTCAGCTTCTCACATCTAGCCACAATTACTGACGAGGTCTTCCCTGTGCTCTGCTCATCCTCTGCACTGCCTGAAGACAATAAAATAAAAGCAATACTGTATAATGCAATATTCAGGGCCATTTTTAAGGCAGGGCAAAAGGGACAACTGCCATGGGCCCCTGTCATTGTTGTGGGGCCCCAAGCAGCTGCCTCATACTTGCAAACTATCCCAGTTTAAATTCCTTCGTCCATTTAGGTTTTATGCCACGTACACACGATCACTTTTTGTGATGTAAAAAATGTAGTTTTATCTCACGAAACAAAACAACGTTTTTCAAACTTCATTTTAAAAAACGACGTTGCCTACACACCATCGTTTTCTGAAAATGCTCTTTCAAAGCGCGGTTACGTACACCACGTTCGACGGCACTCTGTTCCATTGACGCTCCCGTCTCTTGCTTCTGAGCATGCGCGAGTTTAAAAACGTTGTTTTAAACTTAATTTTGCCCACACGCGATCATTTTTTGTGAAACAAAAGACGACATTCTGAAAACGACATAAAAAATTCAAGCATATTTGAAATTTTTTTGGTCGTTTTTTTGAAGACATAAAACAACGTTTTGCCCACACACGATCGTTTTAAATTACGTTTTTTAAGACATTGTTTTATTTCATCACAAAAAACGACCGATGTCTAATCGGCATAAGTCCTGTGCTGTGTCCTGATATCTCAGTGTGAAGTTCTGTTACTAATATCACTATCATATCTTTCCTTGTTTGGTAATGATGCCGGTGTGTCCGGAGGATTGTGGGGAGATAATATAAAGACAGATGTCATGTAGTTAAATGTAATTGTGAATACATCTGATAAACTGGAACAAATATGTAACTTTAGGTGTTTCTATATCTAGAAATGCACTCCGAGGATCCGATCATCTCACCATCTACACCAGAAGAATTCTAAACTATGAATAAAAAGTGTTTAATTACCATCGACCCGTACTATATAAAGATCCCCTCCCCGTCAGAGCCAGAAATATTTACAATTCTGAATCAATAGTTCTGTTTTTATAAAACTGAGGCTGATGTGAGTCTCTCAGTGTTCTCAGTACAGCACTGCGGTATATGTCAGAACTATATAAATGTATAATAATAGGGTGTAAATGTGAGGGGACATTAGAGTGTAAGCTCCTGTGGCATAGAGTCTGATGTGACTGGGTCAGTCTTCTTTGTACAGGACTGCGATATATGTTAGAGTTATATAAATGTGTTATAAATTTAGGGTTGTCCCGATGCCTCTTTTTTAGGACCAAGTACAAGTACCGATACTTTTTTTCAAGTAGTCGCCGATACCGAATACCGATACTTTTTTTTACATGTGTCCCCAAATGCAGCCATGTCCCCCACATATTGCAGCCATGTATGTCCCCCACATATTGCAGCCATGTATGTCCCCCACATATTGCAGCCATGTATGTCCCTCATATTGCAGCCATGTCCTGTCCCTCATACCTTTAGATATGATGCCGCCGCCGCTGCCGCATACCGCCGTTAATCCCCCTGCATTATAGCGCAGCGCGCATTACAAGCTTTCGTTCTGAATACTTGTAATGCCCGCGTCGCCATGTATAGACACTCCCCTTCTCAGGATTGGAGGGATCCGTCCAATCCCGAGCAAGGGGGAGTGTCTATACGCGGATTTGTGCATAGACACTCCCCCTTGCTCGGGATTGAACGGATCCGTCCAATCCCGAGAAGGGGAGTGTCAATACATGGCGGCACGGACATTACAAGTATTCAAAACAAAAGCTTGTAATGTGCGCTACGCTATAATGCAGGGGGATTAACGGCGGTATGCGGCAGCGGCGGCATCATATCTACAGGTATGAGGGACAGGACATGGCTGCAATATGGGGGGGAAGTATTCTATTTTGGTATCGGGGGTATTTGCGGGAGTACAAGTACTCCTGCAAATACTCGGCATCGGTCCCGATACCGATACTAGTATCAGTATCGGGACAACCCTAGTTATAATAATAATAATAGTGTGTGACTGTGGGGGGGCATTAGAGTGTAAGCTCCTCTGGTGCAGAGACTGATGTGACTGGCCCAGTCTTCTGTGTACAGCACTATGGTATGTGTCAGAGCTATATAGATGTATAGTGTAACGGAACGTCCCACACTCCGCTTGAGTGCTTCCGTCATATACCACTTACTATCAGTCTGGATATAGATATCAGATATTCCAGCTGCTCACAAGCACACAACAAGACAAGATTTGTTTGTCTGCTGAACATGGAGTGTTTAATAGAACCAATAATACAACCTTATATACAGTTAGATGAGGTAACCAGAACATAAATTAACATGAGCTAATTAACTAATCATTTACCCAGACAAGGTGACTCCGAGATATGACCTTTCAAGGTAGACGTCCCATCTCTTCGCTCACCTGCTATACAATACACATTATCATAAGTGTAAACACAGGACATATTCACACAATAGCAGGATCATTTAGCACAGAGAACAGAGAGATGGCTGGAGGTGAGGACATTAGCATCTAACAGTATGTGTCCCAACAGTATAAATTAGTCACTCTTACAATTAACCCGTTGAGTTCAGAATCAACAAACAGAAATAGTTCTTTACAGATATCCTGGAATATATTGTGGATAATAATTACATAATAATCCCATCTCAGGTAGTCCAAGATATCATTCCTCAGTCATCCTATGCCCCTAGTGGACATTTTAGAGGAGGATCCCGCAATCATCCACCACTGTTGTCTTCTGTGGACGTCCAGGCCTTTTTATGTTGCTGTGCTCCCCAGTGCATCATTTTTTTCCTCAGAATGTTCCAGATTGTTGATTTGGCCACTCCTGATGTTGCTGCTTTCTCTCTGGTGAATTTGTTTCATTTTTAAAGCCTTACAATGGCCTGTTTCACTTGCATGGACAGCTCCTTTGAACGCATGATGTAGGTTCACAGCAATAGATTACAAATGCAAATACCACACTTAGAATCAACTTTTACCTGATTAAATTATGAAGACATAACGAAGGAGTAGCCCACACCTGGCCGTGAAAGAGCTTTTGATTCAATTGTCCAATTACTTAAAGCGGATGGCCCATTAAAAAACAATATTAAAAGCCAGCAGCTACAAATACTGCAGCTGCTGACTTTTAATATTAGGACACTTACCTGTCCTGGAGTCCAGCGGCGTCCGCAGCAGAGGACGAGCGTTCGCTCGTCTCTCTGCTGCTCCCCCCTCCATCCACGGTGAGGGAACCAGGAAGTCAAGCGCTCCAGCTTCACTGACCAGTTCCCTACGGCGCATGCGCGAGTTGCGCTGCGCCCTCCGATTGGCTCCCGCTGTGTGCTGGGAGCCGAGATTTCCCAGCACACAACGGGGGGAGGGGGCGACGGGAAGCTAGGAAAACCGACTCTGTTGTGGCCGGAAGTGGGTGCAAATACCTGTCTTTAGACAGGTATCTGCACCCCCCTCCCCCCTAAAAGGTGTCAAATGTGACACCGGAGAGGGGGGGGTTCCGATCAGTGCGACTCGACTTTAGGGTGGAGATCCGCTTTAATAGTAGTGTGTAACTGTGAGGGGACATTAGAGTGTAAGCTCCTCTGGTGCAGAGACTGATGTGACTGGCTCAGTGTTCTCTGTACAGCACTGTGGTATATGTAAGAGATATTTATTACAGTCTAATGTTTCCTTTCTATTATATTTCAGATACAGTATCAGAGGTGACGGCAGGAATTTGTTGTCCATCCAGGAGGTTTCTGGGAAAATCCAGTTGCGGCAATTGATGGACAGAGAGCAATATGGTGACACTTATCAAGTGTCAGTCTTGGCGCAGGAGGCAGGTAGGTATTTTTTTTAACCCTGTATCATCCGAATGCTGGTTGCTAAGGAGCGGGTCAGGAAGCCAGCTGCCGCATCCTTGACAACCAATGACTCCCCCAATGAGAACTGAATGTCAAAGACAAAAGAGACAATAAAAAATGTTGATAAAAAAACAGCATGGGGTCTGATATGAATTTTAAGGGGAACCCCAGACCAAAAAAAAATGGCATGCCCCCCCCCCCCCCCCCAATCCATACCAGACCCTTATCCAAGCATGCAGCCCGCCAGGTCAAGAAAGTTGTGGCAACAAAAGCACTCACTTTTGTTGCCAGTAGTTTAGACATTAATGGCTGTGTTGAGTTATTTTGAGGGGACAGCAAATTGACACCGTTATACAAGCTGTACACTCACTACTTCATAGCTCCCGACTGTCCTTGATTTCGAGGGACTTTCCCTGATTTGGAGCAATGTCCCTCTGTCCCTCATTCCTCCTCAATTTGGTCTGATCTATATAGCTGTATAATAAATGCACTTTTTATCTATCAAAAAGTGTTTCCCAATGGCTGCGCTGCTTTCAATCAACCAATGAATGAGCCGGGAAGCCGACCAAGAAGCCAGCACGTTCACGGCGCAGGACTTTCAAAGTGGTGAGGTAAGTAAACGGGGGCTCGGGGGGGGCGCTAATGCAAGGAATGCATTAAGGTGAAAAAACATGAACCTTTACAACCCCTTTAAATGCGATCAGATTTAGTTAGTAGGTTGTTTATTTGTTAAAGTGGAGTTCCACCCATTTTTTTTTGTCTGTGCTGCATGCCCTAATCTCAAAGTGTTCAGAATGGACAGTTTTTATTTATTTTGTTGCTTGTAAATACCTTTATTTTGTAGTGCTTCATTACTTCCTCCTCCTTATTAGCCTAGGCTATTAAGTCACAAGGCTATTTGCAAGGGTTTCTGGGATAGGCATCATGGGCCAGATTCAGATACACTTAATATTGCGCTGCGTAATCAAAATACTCTACGCTGCCGTATTTTACCAGGCTATACACCGAATTCTGGTAGATTTTTGCCCGTACGCTACAGTGGCGTAGTCTATTTCTCGCTGCGTAATCGAAATACGCGATTAGGGGGCGTGAAGCATTTAAATTAAGCGCGTCCCCGCGGCGATCGAACTGCGCATGCTCCGTTCAGAAATTTCAGAAATTTCCCGCCGTGCATTGCGCAAAATCACGTCGTTACGTCATTCGTTGTTTGAGTAGCGTCGTTTACGAACATTCCTATTCCCGGATGACTTACGTAAAAAATAATAAAAGACGTCGGAAAACGTAGAAATTCGACGCGGGAACGACGGCCATACTTAACATGGGCTGTCTAATATTAGAGCAGCAAAAAGCTGGTATAGTGTTACGCAAAAGATGACTAAAGGTGCCGTAAGAGATTGCGAATGAAGATCGTAATTTCGGGGATCGCCGGCAAAAGCTCATTTGCATACCCTGACGCGGAAAATGGCGGGAAGTCCACCCAGTGGCCGCAATTTTATTGCAGCGTAGATCCGAAGGCGTACGAACACGTAATCCAGTCGAATTAAAGCCCGCAGCCGTCTATTCATGGTTTGAGGTTTTCGACTAGCTAAAAAACGTGCGTAATTTGAAATTACTCCAGTCTAACACCAGTTAGACAGGAGTAAGGGCTCTGTGAATCTGGCCCCATGTTTCCCAGTAGTCCTTGCAAACCTGACTGAAACCTATTACATTGCTTGTGCAGCACTGAGCATGTGCGAGATATGCAAAGCTGAAATCCAGGAAGTCATACAGTCTGGCTTCATGATGCCCACACTTAAGATGGCCACGGTCTATTTCTAGATTATAAACTAAATGCTGTAACAACCTAACAAAACAGACCTTAGTTTACAGACTAACTTTACTAGAATACATTAAGCTTGTGTATTACAGGGGTATTTAGATTTAAAAAGTGAAATTGTGGGTGGAACTCCCCTTTAAGAACAACATTTAGCAGGGTTCTTCTTTAAAGGAACCAGTTACAAAGCAAAAGAAGCTACAGATGGAAGCTGTTGTCCTGTCATGCAGATTGGTTCTTAGCGAAGCAAAGCTGGAGCTGTTCATGACATCATCACCTCCGGATTTGTATGCAGAAGATGTAATATTGAATGGCAGCTTCCACCAGAATTTTCTCACATGGGCATTGAGCTCTGTGACAGATTCCCTTTAACAGCCAAGGGTTTGTACACTCCGAAAATAGCATCCATCCCGCCGGGCCTTTAATTGTTTAATATTTAATTTTGGGGTGATGACTCAGAACAAGAACCTGAATCACCTTGCAGACAAGCTCCCTCCATTAACCCCTCCATGCCGGGGCTCATTAGTGCAGGCCGGCTCCCTAAAATGGAGGAAGGAATGTCTAGGTAGAGTTAACAGTGCTGGCTGGGCCGATGATCTAATGTAGAGTAAATGGTGATTTGTTTATTGCACTTGAGTTATTCCAGATGATTCACATCTCCATGATGTCATACGGAGTTATAAGGCGTCTTCATCTCCATCCCGTACCTGACCGTTAATTGCTGTTTAGTTGCCGTGCACAATCACATCTCACGCTGATAGGATGAGCTCCTGACTTTAAAGGAGAAAGGACGGCCTTATTTTAGGGTCTTCACAATCTCCTGGTCCTCAACTTGCCGAAAAGGACCCGATTGGGTGATTGTGTGTCCGTAAATGTGACAAATCTTTAAAGGGGATTGAGGAATATTGCCTCACTGGGAAAATTTGACATGTAGGGGTGGTACCCAAATCTTTGAAGGGCTTATAATAAGGATGGGCTCCGTGGCATGGCTAGAGTAACATTTACCTGGAGGTCCTTGTTTGACTTGGAAAGTCCCAGTATGTTCTTCTCTCACCCTATCAGGGTCCCACGGTCGGCGGGTCCCAATGAGGAAAAACAAAATGAAAATTGTCACACCAAGGGTCAGTTTTAGGAGATACTTTGGGGGGGGGGGGGATTTGTGATATAGTGATCATTTTCATGATCTGTGTGGACCCCTTTTATTCCAAATAACATACAGTAGATGACACAAAACCACAAACCATAGTGTCATCTGTAGGAAAGGACCCGGCATGTCCCCAAAAATATCACCTGATTCTTAGTTTGCTGGTGTGCCAGAGTTAGCCATATGATAAATGTTAGGGTTAGAGTTGGTGTTAAGATAAGAGTTAGGATTAGGGTTAGGGTTAGGATATGAGTTAGGGTTAGCATTAGGATAAGAGTCGAGTTAGTGTACTGTTAGTGTTAGGATAAGAGTTAGGGTTAAAGTTAGGGTTAGTGTTAGTAAAAAATTTAGGGTTGGAGTTTGGGTTAGCATTAGGAGAGCTTTTGGCCGGGAAAACTGGACGTGTGTATGCTCCCTAGCAGTTTTCAAACTCCGTCAGGAAAATAGAGAACCTGCTCTCTATTTTCCCATCCGGATTCTGGGCGTTTTTTTTCCCCACCAGATCTACTATTTGTTAGGCAGTTTTCCTGCCTGGTTCTTGGCTTCCCCCTTGGTTTTCTCGGCGGAATTTTTACCGCCAAGAAAACCGAGCGTGTGTACAAGGCTTTAGAATTAAGGTAAGTGTAATACCCCTTTCACACTGGTGCCGGCAACGACGGTAAAATAGCGGTAAAGAGTGCTAAAACGCTGATAATTTACAATCGGATTTGCGGCGCATTTTGGCTGAGAAAGATTTAATACCGCCCGCAATGTATTGCCGGCGGTATGGCAGCACTGCCCATTGATTTAATTGTGTATCCACCCCCCGTCCTGTCCTGTGGCCCCCACGGTTTTCTGGGAAACACACAGGTCCTAGAAGACAGCAGGGACCATTAAGATCGCGCAGAGTGACTCGCGCATGCGCAATAGGGGACCAGAAAATGGAGCCGCTAGGCTTCACTTCCTGATTCCCTTACCAAAGATGGCAGCCCCAGCATGTGAGAGCCAATCGGTAGATGGGCTTTGGGTAACAACATCTCGGGCACCTTGGACAGGTAAGTGTCCTTATTTTAAAAGTCAACAGCTACAGTATTTCTAGCTGCTGGCTTAAAAAAAAAGAAAACGGCGGCCCTCCACTTTAAGGTTAGCATTAGGATAAGAGTTAGGTTTGAAGTTAGCATTAGGATAAGATTAAGGATTAGGATTTATGTTGGGATAACATTTACTGTTAGGGTTTGGATATGGATTAGGGTTAAGCTAAGAGTTAGGGTTAGAGTTAAAGCGGACCTTTAGTCATTTTTTCATCTTTCTATCTATTAAATCTTCTGCTCTTGTTGTTTTAACTTTGAAACTTTTTTGCCAGTAAATACCTTATACCGCCTACTTCCTGTTTCTTGTCTGGTAAAAAGCCTAGGCCTAGGGCACCTTCTGGATTAAGAACTTTTGATCTGAAAATTGAAGCAAGTCATTATTTTTCTGCACAATTCATTTCAATGAAATCAATCCATTCATCTCTCATGTGTGATGAGGTCATCACTGTACAATAGACGAACCGTCGCACTGATTATTATGATTTATTTTATTATTTCATAAATGAGTTCACTTCGGAATGTTTATTTTACTTGGAAAAAAAATGTGTCCTTGGGGGCCAATATTTTAAATATAGCCTCCCAGTTTTCTATATAAAATTCCTTATGTCATTCTTCCATCTTAGATTCAAACATCTCTTTGCGGAGTTCTTTTACAAACTTTTCTACATAAACAGACCCTCTAAATTTACAGACTTCCAAATAGAGCCGAGATAAAATGGGTTCATCCACCTGTTGGGCCCATTCATGGCCAGATGTTGGACGGTGAAAGGGCCGCCATTGAAGAGAATCTGTTTTCTAGATCTCGTTATCTTCCCAAAACAAAACTCTTTGAAGGCCGCCACTCACAGAGGCCAATTATCCCTGATTGCCTCATTGTTACACTCTGACTCGAAATGAAGATTGCCTGAAATGAGGAATTAGAGCGTACAATGGCGATATGGCGGGGTGTCACCTCCCAGTGGCTGCTTTCTACTCAACTACATGATTTCAGACTGAAATCCTTAAAGGGCAAATCAACATTTTCAAACGGCACACACAGTGACATGCACACACATACACATTTTTGTACTTCCCGTAAAATCCTTTTATTGAGTGAGGTGAGAAATTATTCATTTTCAGGTTATACTGCCACCTACAGGTAGATTAGACACTGGCAAACAAAAACTGTATGCCACCCTGGGATAACCCCTCCTACAGTATGCATCAATTGTTTGCTTGTGTCCTAGAAGGGTGGATGCTTTTAATTTAGCTCTGCTGGTAAAAGATTTCCATCATTTTTGCTTCCTTCTCCTTTTCCAGCGTATCAGTTTTCAGTGCCTCTCTCTAACTCTACTTTTCCAAAAAGCCTACTCTTCAGGCTTTGAGTCTTTATCTCTCAGTTACTGATTGACACTGCTGTGTCAGGCATTTCAGATGGATCATGTTGGGTCATTTGCTTCAGGTCCCAGCTCCAATCTGGGTCATTAGCATTGGTTGTTCCCTTTTGCTGTCTAGACTCATCTCACCGGTTGTATGAGCCCTTGGCTTTTGTAGCGTCATGCATCGATTCCCTAAGCAAGACAACCACCTGATCTTCTGTTCACAAGTTCTCCCAGTTCAACCAGGTGGACACAGGGCCGTCTTTAATGTTGAGTGGACCCTGGGCAAAAAAAAATATTGTGCCCCGCCCCCCCTGACATGCAATTTTGCTCTCCACCTGCTCTGAGACATACAATAAATATCAGCAAGACTTAAAATCAGTTTACTGTATCAGATCAGGCAGTGATTGCAATTGGTTGCCAGAGGTTACAGAATATCATTACCACTTACTGACTGGTTGCTTGAGGTTACACAGAGAACACATTACGACTCACTGATTAGTTGCTAGAGGTTACAGTACATGATTTCTTGTTGTTGATTGGTTGCTAGAGATTACCGTACAGTAATACTTCTCACTGATTGGTTGCTAGAGGTTACAGCACATCATCTCTTCACTGCAGAGGGGCATGATATACATATGAATGTCGCCTTTATTTACATATGAATGCCGCCGGCCTCATCTATTTACATATGAATCCTGACGCTATTTACATATGAATGATGGCTATTTACATGTAAACACAGGGTCTGCAGGTGAGTCATCTGTACACAACAATATGGCAGAGCTGGGCAGCATTCGTAGCAGCACTTCACACTGAGATAACAGGACACAGCATAGGATTAAATCTTCAAGTAATAAGGAAATTTAAACTAGGATAGTTGGCAAGTCTGAGGCAGCTGCTTTGGGCCCCACAACAACAACAGGGCCCAGGGCAGCTGTCCCATTTTCCCTGCCTTAAAGACAGCCCTGAGTGGACATTGTGTAGACATCATGGCCTCATTTGATGCAGCTTGAACCATAACGTTTTTCTGGCGGCTCTTTGAGCTGCGGGCAATCCCCACTTCTTTTTTTTTTTTTTTAGGGCATGTTAGTGATTGTGTGCTTAGTTGACCACCACACAGTTGGACTACTTTTTGGATGTCCCCAAAGGTAAAAACCAATAAATGAGAAAGAGAATACCTTCAGGTTATACTGCCACCTACAGGAGGATTTGACACTGGCAAACAAAAAATTGTAGGGCAGCCCAGGATAACTCCCGCTACCGGCATGCATTTGTTGTTTGCTCATGTCCTAGATTAGAAGGATGAACATATTTTCTTCAACTCTGATCTTAAAAGACTACTATAATTTTAATTGGTAGTCTACATTCTGTTGATGTGTTGGGAATCTCAGATAGATCTGGTTGAGTCATTTGTCATTTCTTATTCCAGTTTTGGTTGGTTCAGGTTCCAGCTCTAAGCTGGGTCTTTAGAATCATTGTTCCCTTTCCTGATGGGACTTATTTTACAGGTTGTCAGTGTCCTTGGCTTCATCATTCATCAGTTCCCATATGTAGGGACATCACCCGGTCTTCTTTTCACATGTTCTCCAAGTTCTACCAGGTGGACATTGTGTGGATGGTGGACATCATGGCCACATCTAATGCAGCTTCAGGCTAAGGTCCTACAGGCGGCTACTTGAGCTTCAGGCAATCCCGAGTTTTCGGTTATATTCTTGGGCCTGTTAGTGACTCTTTGCTGTGATGCTCACCCCTTTTGTACTGCCCCTAAAATGCTTTACTTGGAGGCCATTGATGAGCCCAGTTCCTATCTATATGTGTCTATGATCATGCTCCTCTGTACAGTTTTGCTATAAAACTGGCACACGTTGGGAGTAGGAAGGGTGTTCCTGGGTTAGCCAACAGTACTTTTGTTTGCCATTGTCTATTTCTCCTGTAGGCAGTAAAACCTCAATGAGAAAGACTTCCCATGTCCATTAATGGACTCCAAGAAAAAGTAAGTAGAAAATCCTGTTTTTTTTTAACCATGCCTCCTTTCTTCCTGTCACAGTCACAATGTTGTCACCAGGACAGGAAGTGAGAAAAAATCTCCCCAATCGGGATACATAAAAAAAAAATGTCAGGAGTTTTCACCGTTCCCTACTCTATCCAAGATTAAACTACCAGGATTTTTTCCATGAAGGCACACTTTAATGCTTTTCTCCCGGGTCTGTTCTTGCTCGAGAGCCGTTAATAAATTCTCCTTACATATACAGTTTATGATCTGCCCGAGGTCTGTCTGCCATGTGGGCTTTTGTTTTCATTGTGGAGACGTAGCTGAGTAAAAGGATTTTTATATTGTGATGAATGAGGCGATCGCGGGGAGTGGGGCGGGCATGCTGAACCCCTTCACTGCCAACAGAGAAACATCTTCTGTGTTATACAGCATTTACGTACATTCCCAACAAAGGAGTCTTTTCTACAATGAGGAATCACACGCATGAGGAGTATAAAAGATGTCATATAAAATAATAGGGACCCCCTCATCTCACCATAATGACAAGTGTAGGATGGAAAGTTCCACCAGTATTCATCAACATGGACGAAATGGAAGAATAATGCAGATATGGGAGTAGCAGAGCAAAACCAATCAATCAATTCCCAAAACGTTAGTCACAGCTCTCAGTATCTGTTATTATTCTGTATGTATGGACTCTGCACAGTACTACTTCTCTTGTCCTGTATGCCGGGTGTAATTCTCGGTATCTGTTCTTATTCTGTATGTATGGACTCTGCACAGTACTACTTCTCTTGTCCTGTATGCCGGGTGTAATTCTCAGTATCTGTTCTTATTCTGTATGTATGGACTCTGCACAGTACTACTTCTCTTGTCCTGTATGTCAGGTGTAATTCTCAGTATCTGTTCATTTTCTGTATGTATGGACTCTGCACAGTACCACTTCTCTTGTCCTGTATGTCGGGTGTAATTCTCAGTATCTGTTCTTATTCTGTATGTATGGACTCTGCACAGTACTACTTCTCTTGTCCTGTATGTCAGGTGTAATTCTCAGTATCTGTTCTTATTCTGTATGTATGGACTCTGCACAGTACCACTTCTCTTGTCCTGTATGTCGGGTGTAATTCTCAGTATCTGTTCTTATTCTGTATGTATGGACTCTGCACAGTACTACTTCTCTTGTCCTGTATGTTGGGTGTAATTCTCGGTATCTGTTCTTATTCTGTATGTATGGACTCTGCACAGTACTACTTCTCTTGTCCTGTATGCCGGGTGTAATTCTCAGTATCAGTCCTTATTCTGTATGTATGGACTCTGCACAGTACTACTTCCCTTGTCCTGTATGCCGGGTGTAATTCTCAGTATCTGTTCATATTCTGTATGTATGTACTCTGCACAGTACTACTTCTCTTGTCCTGTATGTCAGGTGTAATTCTCAGTATCTGTTCATTTTCTGTATGTATGGACTCTGCACAGTACTACTTCTCTTGTCCTGTATGCCGGGTGTAATTCTCAGTATCTGTTCATTTTCTGTATGTATGGACTCTGCACAGTACTACTTCTCTTGTCCTGTATGTTGGGTGTAATTCTCGGTATCAGTCCTTATTCTGTATGTATGGACTCTGCACAGTACTACTTCTCTTTCCTGTATGCCGGGTGTAATTCTCGGTATCTGTTCTTATTCTGTATGTATGGACTCTGCACAGTACCACTTCTCTTGTCCTGTATGCTGGGTGTAATTCTCAGTATCTTATTCTTATTCTGTATCTATGGACCACTGTGACTCCTCCCCCCTATACGCGTTACATCTAATGGGCATGACTTCATCAGTAAGGGACTATGTTGTACCGGAGTCACCTGAGGGAGGTCTGAGACTGGTTAAACCAGTAAAGAGAGAGAGGGTGAAACGGCAGGATTAGGAGCTCCACGCCCAGCCAATTCATTGATTACCCCCAAAGGGGATCTGCTTTATCTGATCTGCTGGTAAAACAGCGGTCAGATTTTAAGGTGAGGGGCTAGGATACCGAGATGGAGGAGAGCACCAGCACTTTCAGTTTGTTGTGCCTTATTTGGTGAAGTCTTCAATTTGGAAGGAACCAAAGACTTTTTTTTTTTCACCACTTTGGACTTTCACGTTTATAATTTTATATGCAAGTGAATTGATATCATTTTATGTGTCATTAGAGCAGCACCGTTCAATTGATTTGATCAGTACTAGCAGGAATTTGGTGGAGGTGTAATGTATGGACTATACACAGTACTACTTCTCTTGTCCTGTATGTTGGGTGTAATTCTCAGTATCTGCTCTCCCACACTCTAGGGAAATTTCCTCTGTTAGCTGAAATAATCTAGATAACATAATGATCTTCTATTGGTTTTATTAGCGCAGAGGTTACATTTCGCCTTTTCACGGGGCTGTGGTTAGATTAGCGGCTGTTACACGGAGATCAGAGAGTTAAGAGACAGGGAGGGGGAGGGGGGGTTACCCTTTTACTCATTTCACGATCACTCCTTTCATATTAGGAATAATTGTGATAATTGCAGCGCGCTTTAAATGCAGCTCATTGCACAATTAATCCCTCCAATCCCCCGCCTACTTCCCCGCCAGTTGTGGGCCCAGAACATCTGCGGAGAAGGAGGTGAGTGGGATTCTGGGTCAGGGACACAAACCACTACAGTGTATCACATAGTGCTAGGATATATATATATACAGTATGCACTCTATATATATCCATATATAGATATAGAAAGATATATATATCTATATAGATATATATAGTAATATGAGGACACAAGCATCACCAGCCAGCCGTCGCTTGTAAAAGTGAACAGTCTTCATTGGTTTCTCAAAACAGACAAATAGTCCATTATCCTGGTATAATTACAACAATATAATGGCTCGCCAGTCTCACAGTCCAACACCAGGGTTTAGGGTTCCCACCCGCTCTGGGTATACAGCAAAGGCCATAGGGACTCAGCAAATAAATGTCTCAGTCTCCACCACAGTCCCCACTTGCTCACAAATCCTCCACTCCATCTCACCGACAGGGGGGGTCTCAGTCTCCACCACAGTCCCCACTTGCTCACAAATCCTCCATCTCACCGACAGGGGGGATCTCAGTCTCCACCACAGTCCCCACTTGCTCACAACTCCTCCACTCCATCTCACCGACAGGGGGGGTCTCAGTCTCCACCACAGTCCCCACTTGCTCACAAATCCTCCACTCCATCTCACCGACAGGGGGGGTCTCAGTCTCCACCACAGTCCCCACTTGCTCACAAATCCTCCATCTCACCGACAGGGGGGATCTCAGTCTCCACCACAGTCCCCACTTGCTCACAACTCCTCCACTCCATCTCACCGACAGGGGGGGTCTCAGTCTCCACCACAGTCCCCACTTGCTCACAACTCCTCCACTCCATCTCACCGACAGGTACTGACTTCTTACTGATGCTTTTCAGACCTTTCCTGCACGCGGGATAACCCTTTTCAGTCCCTGTACTCAGAATGAGAGGGTCTTTCCCAAGTCTCTTTGAGGTTCTGAATTCCGGGTCTCAAATGAGGACTTGCCAATCAAGAGAGCACTGTGAATCAGTCCTCTTCTCTCTGACTAGACTACCCCTGGCCTGAACCCTTCACCCCCCATGGGTGAGAATCCCTAAGTACCCAAAACTGTGTTCCCATCATCCCCCTTAAAAGACAATACCCCAAATTGTAAGGGCATGTATCTCCTATCCAGCACCCATCCCTGGCATCCTGTACAATATATTGTGTATATACTGTATACAGTAAGAAACATTTGACAGACCCTCCGTCTCAGATGTGAATAAACAATCTGTTAGGCCCCTTTCACACTTGGGCATTTTGCAGGCGATATTGCGCAAAAATAGCGCCTGCAGTGCAAACCGATCCTAAACAGCGGCTGCTGTGTCTCCAGTGTGAAACCTCTCGGAGCAGTGCGCTAGCAGGACTGCTCCAAAAGTCCTGCTAGCAGCATCTTTTGAGCGGTGAGAGGAGCGGGGTGTTTACCGCTCCTCCACCGCTCCTTCCCATTGAAAGCAAAGGGAAACCACGGCTATACCGGGGGTTAAAACCTCACCGCTAGTGGCCGAATACCGCCAAAATTCCGACAGTATACCGCCACCGCACATCCCGACCCCAGTGTGAAAGGGGCCTTAGTGATTAGTGGCACCAGCAGATGACATCAGATGTGGAATTGTTAATTGTTTCCTGTGATATGGACTGCAGTCAGAAATACTACAGTTGACCTTCAATTATAGAACCAATAACTGCAGAGATACAAAGTAACAGTTCAAGAGAACACTATAAAGAATTGGTAAATACATGAAACCAAGGGTGCTTTTTATTGATCTTCTCCAAAATGTTTTATTTGTATACTCTATTGGAACTTTCATTGGTCTCTGGGACTGTAATATCCAATAACATGGCGCTCTTTCTAGAAAAGAACCAATAATGCCTGGATCGTACTTGAAGGCTGTGTTCTACATTCTATCAGTCCTATCAATAATGGGTTTCACCTCTTGGAAAGTCCTACAGATGAATTCTGATATCTCCAACTTGATGAATGGGAGATGGCTCCACATCAGCCTCAAATCGACCCCCCCCCCCCCCACACACACACACACACCCAACACCTCTTTTTCATAGTCAATATATTATTTTGACACTCAGGGCCATCATATGTATTGTATAGATATGGAAACTGAGCAGAAAGATTTCGGACTGTACAGGCCACACAAGGAGCAAACAATGCTATAAAATCATAAAAAATATTAGTAACAATGATAGATGTATATCTCAATAAACTGTATAAAAACAATAATGGTGCTGATAAAATGCACTGTGTATTAGATAAGAATCAGGGAATGCTGATACAAAAAGGTCTTTGGGGTACCGGCGCGTTTCGTCGACTTTGCACTTCATCAGGGTTCATGAAAACCATACAGCACTCATCCCGGCACAAAATAGCACCGGCACAGTGCTTCCCTGGGTGGGCGCTGGAGCATAGAGGGAAGCCTTTATCAAATGTGGAATAGACCAAATCCTTAACTTGTGTAAGCCCACTGGCAGTTTATATTCTATCCATCCACTTGTTTTTAGGGATTGGAAGCAATTCAAGCTACAGTTGCATAATCAATGGATAGGAAGGCTAGAGAGTCTATAGGTCTCTTCCAAACTATTTAAGCTTGACGTGATCATCTCATTGATGCTTCACATGAATAGATAGGGTTCCATCCACTAAGCCTGCATGGTGAGTTGGTTCTCATATCCAGGTTCCCTGTGGTCTGGTGTCAATTGTATACAATGTTTCCATTGGACCCAAAGTCCTGAAATACATAGCATTTCGGCTTTTATTGGGGCCATTGTAAAATAAAACTCAGAATTATAATTATGTGTGGTATACTGTGCCTGGCCTTGGTTATCTTTCAGGTCACATAAGCAACATTTTAGCAGGACCAGTACTGTCTGATTATATGATTCTGAGATTTGTGTCTGGATACACAATTGTGACGGTATTTGAGCAGAAGGATTACCAAGGCAGCTGCAGATCACTGCGCCATAGATATTGGTAGCAGCTGTGGTGGTAACAGTGGTTAACCTTGGAGTAATACTGGAGTCTATGTGAATGCTTTTCATTGTTTATGAAGAAACTCTGGTTAATTTTTTTTGCTTTTATATTTTTAATTATGTGTTTTATATCAGTTCCTAAATGTTGATATAAAATAAACATTTAATGCATGGTGCTCCCAAAACTTACAGAAGCTGTGTGCCTTCAGACTTTCTCTTTTAATTTCATCATATGTTGCCTGTATTGAAAGTGCAGCCAGCGCACCTGGGGTGAATGAGACCTTGGTGACTTTTCGGAGGTCATTTCTCTGAACACTACCGATGAGGACCATTGTTACAATACTTTAGGGCAGGGGTGGGCAACTTCGGCCCTCCAGCTGTGGTGAAACTACAAGTCCCATGAGACATTGCAGGACCCTGACAATCACAGACATGACTTCTAAAAGCAGAGGCATGATGGGATTTGTAGTTTCACCACAGCTGGAGGGCCGAAGTTGCCCACCCCTGCTTTAGGGCCTCCTAGGGCACATAATCGAAATACCAGTTTGCCTTCACCAGAGCTCCTGATGGTAGAGATGGGATGGAAATCATAGTGGTCCCCAAAACACTTCACTGCAAGTGGCCCCAGGTCATGACTCTTGGGATTGCCGCATCAGGAAGAAGCAGATACAGGGGGGCTACGGCGCAGAGACAAGAGACCATACTGCCATTGGGATTAACCAAAGGTCTTGGTGGGTGGTAAGCAGAGAGAAGCCAGACAGTCCTGGTCAGCAAAAAGTAAGCAGCAAACTAGGCTGGAGGCAAGAGAAGAAGCCAGACAGACCACGTTGGCAACAAGGAAGGCAGAAGATGAGAGACTAGTCAAAAAATCTGCATTAGCAACAACAGGTAACAAGCTTCAGTAGCTCCTGCTCACTTTAATGCTGGTTTTAAGACACAATGGCAGCTACTTGAAAGGCTGGAGCTTAAATATCCTCTTGGTCAGAGGACACACCCAGCATCATTTCAGGGAACTCTGAAAGTCCTGCCAGGTGTTCAGTTGTCAAATTCAACGCCATCACTCCTACAAAAACCTTCAAATTTCCCTCTTATGCCCCGTACACACGGTCAAAATTTTCGACAAGAAAAGTCCGATGTGATCTTTTGGTCGGAATTTCCGAGCATGTGTACGCTCCATTGGACTTTTCCTGTCGGAATTTCCACCAGCAAAAATTTGAGATCTGGTTCTCAAATTTTCAGAATTCCAATCAGAAATTCCGATCATCTGTAGCAATTCTGAAGTGCAAAATTCTGACACATGCGCGGAAACAATTTGACGCATTGAACTTCCTGTTCTCGGTTTGTCGTAGTGTTGTACAGTACCGCGTTCTTGATGGTCGAAAGTTTAGAGAACTTTTGTGTGGCTGTGTGTACGCAAGCCAAGCTTGAGCGGAATTCCGTCGGAAAAAACATCCAAGGTTTTTCCGATGGAAAATCCGATCGTGTGTACGCGGCATAAGCCATGAAAATGCATTTTTTTTATAGAATTGGGTAAAAATAAAAAAAATCTACATTCTCTAAATTCTGCAATAGGCTAAAAATGTTGGGGAATAATGGGAACAGGGCAATTATAATTGGGGGTCCTCAGGGGCCCTAGTACAGCTTAACCCTCTTCACACTTGTAGTTATGTTCTATAAAGAGCTGGTGGTTGCTACGTGAACCAAGATATTTTTCTTAAAGCTTTTTGCACACTTGGTGACCATTGCCATGTAACCTGCTGATGATCTGTTTCAGGTGACGGTGGTCTATCGGCCTCGGCAGAAGTTGTGATCCATATCCTGGACGTCAATGATAATATTCCAACTCTGATTGGAGACTATAGATCCGAATATTTCTGCACCCCAAAGAGGGAGGAGCAGAGAACTATTATCACAGCGTTCGACAGGGATTCACCAGAAAACGGCGCCCCCTTCACATTCAGCTTACCCAACAATGCAGAAGTGCGGAGTCAATGGATGCTGACCGCCATTAATGGTACATCCATCATCTACAATATTTTAGTGGTAAAGTGTATCCAAAGCTAAAATGTTTTTTCTTTTTTAGTTTTGGATGGAGTAGGGAGTGGTTAAAACCCCTGTTCTAACCCTTTCACCCTCAATCCAAATGGAACTCACTACTGTGCTGTCCATACCAGCTGATTGCAGGATTCTGACAGTAGCCGTGTTGCCAACCGTCAATATTTTTACTGGCAGCCAGTAAAAAACAGGCACTTTCTCCTTATTTTTAGCCTAAATTCTGAAATTTGCACTTACAACTGTAATTTTGTAACTTTTGCCAGTAAATTTTGGGTGTTGTGTCAGTAAATTTCAATCTGGTAGGTTGGCCACACTGGACGGTAGGCTGGTTCAGATGTACTTTTCTAAGGAGTCAGCTGGAAATGTCACAACTCTAACCCAGGAAGAAAAGGGTTAAGGACTAAAAATAATTTCTATATACTTAGCGGTCACACAGCAGCGCTAATCCTCGTGTCAATAAGCGCCGTGTAGTTAAAATCCAACAAACATCAATAACCATGTGGAGCGGAGCTATTAAGGGTTGTAATATTGGCTTTGAACATGTGGCATATCCCCTGTCAGTAATCCGAATCTCGTGTTATTAATTGCCAGGGACGCACGCTTATCTGTCAATGAGGAGCCATCACCTGGATTCCAAAGTCCACAAAGTGCCCATCATCATCGCTGACAGCGGGGCGAAGCCTCAGAGCAGACATGTGTCCATCGAAGGTACTGTGCCCAGCGGCCTTCTGGGAAATATGCTGTACAGAAGGATTAGAGGAATAGCAAACTATGGTGGATTTTCAAAACTCTATAAAGAGAACCTGTCAGGACAGAGAAAGTATTGTCGCCAGCCAGGGGTGGACTGACAACTCATGGGGCCCCCCGGCAATAGGAGGTTATGGGGCCCCCGGGCAATAGGAGATTATGAGGCCCCCGGGCAATAGGAGATTATGAGGCCCCCGGGCAATAGATTATGGTGCCCCTGGGCAATAGGATATTATGTGGCCCCCGTGAAATAGGAGATTATGGGGCCCAGGCAATAGATTATGGGGCCACGCAGTATACACACACAGACACACAATATACACTAGACATGTGCATTCGTTTTCGTTAGAATGTATTTTTGTCCGAAAATCAGGTTTTTCCATTATTGTTTTAACAAACGATAACGAAAGCGCAAGAAACGAAAACCGAAAGATCCAACATAAAAAATGCTTTATTCGTTGCGGTAAAAAAATCAATATAAAGAGATTCGACGCTGACTGATTACAGTGAATGAATAGCAATCTGTCTATCGAACCTGATATACACACACAAATACGGTACTTTTCGAAAAGATTCGACATCATAGGGAAAAGATTCGACACTATAGTAATAATAGATTCGATATTACAGAGAATAGATTTCGATTTATGAGAAAATAGATTCGACATTATAGAGAATAGATTTGACATTATAGAGAATAGAAGGCTTATGGTGTATATCGAAAGTGCTAAGCAGATTCGACGGAGAAGATATACTGCATTCGTACATTTTAATGTACGATTCGGCGTAAGTTTTCGAAGTTACGTCGCATATTCTTTGACCATTCGACAGAAACCAAGTATTATTGGATTTTCGGACGAAAGCTATTCCCCAACGAAAAACAAAATAAATCAAAACGATTTTCAGGAGTAACTAAATAAATGTATTTTCCAGACGAAAACGAAAAAACGAAACAAAATATTCCAGTCTGCACATGTCTAATATACACACACAGTCAGAGGTGGCTCTAGGCTTTATGAGGCCTTAGGCAAAACTTGACATGGGGCCCCACTCTCGCCCATGATGGGAAAAATATTTCAAGGACAAGAGCCTCTTCCTCACAACCCTGGCCAATGGTTGTGGGGGTCTGTGGCAGGGGGCGTATCAGAATCTGGAAGCCCCCCCCCCAGATCCTGCTCCCTTGTGATGTCATTGACTGAGGGCATGTTGGGTCATTGACGTCACAAGGGGTGGTGTCACCGATGTTCACTAGTTGTTAGGGACGCTGGCGGCCCCACTCCTGAGTCAGAGCGCCTAACGCTGCCTGAGCACAGCAAAGTTAAGGTCCCCTGTTCCTCAAAACTGGGGAAATGCACCGGGTAAGTTTGGGGGCCGCAAGCCCCTGTAAGTGCGAGGCCTTAGGCGACCGCCTAATTTACCTAATTAAAGAGCCACCTCTGCACACAGTATACATACACACAGACACAGAATATACACATACACACAGAATACACATGCACAAAGGTACTGGAGTGGTGGGGCAGCTATAATCTTGGGATTTTTTTTTTAAAACACAGATTTTTACATACTGTCCCTGGTTTTACTGAGGCTGGCAACCCTGATGGGGGCCCCTAGTGGCATGGGGCCCTTGGGCAGTGCCCGAGTGCCCGAACGGTCAGTCCGCCCCTGTCACCAGCACACCAGGGTCTCCTAAAAATAAATCCAAAACTTTAATCAGTGATCACATCATTACAGCAGAAAGCAACGTTTCGGAGCCACACAGGACCCCTTCATCAGGCTTGTTAAGGGGGTCCTGTGTGGCTCCGAAATGTTGCTTTCTGCTGTAATGATATAATCACTGATTAAAGTTTTGGACTTATTTTTTGGAGATCCTGGTGTGCTGGCGACATTACTTTCTCTGACTACATACAGTAGCAGGCGGTGGACGCTTCAGTGTCCACTTTCCAGTACAGCCATCTCTACAGGAATGTGTGCATTGGGGATATTGCGTTGGCTGTCAGGGTAGAGGTCGCTTACCAAAGCTTAGTAAATGGGAATGTAGACACACAAAATTCATACGTGTCAACGCGTTTCGGAGCTCTAACATGCCCCTTCTTCAGGGTTTAAAAATCTGAAAAGCTTCCCAGAATTGTTTATTGGAGGCAGGGTGTTACTTGCCATAGCTGATTCTCCCGTTTTGATGGGTTTCCTCATAGGGCAGAACCCATCATAATGCACTTTAACGCCCCTGGTTGGTTCCGCTGGCCTGTGCTCACACAGTATGCAGACAAACGTTTGCTAATGACCCCTAGCAAGCTGAGAAGCGATTCCATGACTGAAGCAGTAGAGAAGAGAAGCGAAGGGTGTTTTTGTATATTTGCCCAGAGCAGATAATAACATCATTTTGGCAGCCAGTGCTTCTAATTATAGCGTCTTAGGAGCGCAGGCAGCCATACATCTTCAGCCGAGCTACGCTGTTTATTTTGTGAGCACGGCAGCAGCGGTGAGGGCTGGGCACCCCCCCCACAACCCCCACCCATGAGCCCCACAAAGAGCCAAAATACAGAGATAGATATAACTGTGTGAGGACTTGTGGGAGAAACTCCGCCAGGAAGGGGGGGGGGGGGCTTTTGGAGAATAGACCACAAATCACCTGATTGTCCTATAAAACTTTCCAACAACCTTCTCACTGCAGAAAAGGTAATATTGTAAATTTCTGATTGATGTGAGCATTTTTTGGGTCGCTGACTTGGAACCAGCATGCAACTAGTGAAGTCATAATCATAAATCTGTACACATGTTTAAGCTCCATTAGAATACTCAATGACAGCCAGGCACTGGGCAGTAATTTGTGCTTCTCTTTCTGCAGATCCCCATAACATTTTGGTAATAAGTCTAATGGCGCGTACACACGCTCGGAATTTCTGACGAGAAAAGTTTGTGTGAGCTTTTGGTGGTAAATTCCGACCGTGTGTAGGCTGAATCGGATTTTTTCTGTAGGAATTTACGACAGCAAAAATTTGAGAACTGGTTCTCCATTTTTCCAATGGGAAAAGTTCTTATCGGAAATTCTGATTGTCTGTATTCAATTAAAAAAAAACACACGCATGCTCTGAATTAATTAGACGTATGCTCTGAATCATTAATTTTTTTCTGCTTGCCGTAGTGTTGTACGTCACCGCGTCCTTGACCGTCGGAATTTTGTGTGACCGTGTGTATGCAACACAAGTTTGAGCAAAAATTCAGTCGGAAAAAAATCCATGGTTTTCTTGTGAGAATTTCCGGTCGTGTGTCGTGTGTACGCGGCATTAGAAGTTTGTGAGTTTCAGATTTTCTCATTCCTCAGACATTTTCTGAGTTTAAAGTGTTCATGGCCAAATCCTTTATCCTGGCTGTTATTCAATCTGAAGTGGCCTTACACAGAGTCGTAGTTCGGGTTTGCCATGGTAACAAGCCTGCGTCTATTCCATCCGATCTCACCCTTCATCGTGCTACATGAGAGAGACGAGATATTCTGATGTTCTGTGTGGGAACATTTACCTGCCAATCCAAAAGTGCTAAGATGACCCAATGTTTTCACAAATTGGTTTCATGACCTCACCAGATCAAAGCAATGCTCCCAACCCCCGCCATCTCTCTCCCCACCACAAATATCAATCTTACAGCCCCAAATTCTCTCCTCCACAACTGCCCCTCTTATGGACCCAAACCCCTGTCCTTTTCTCCCCCTCACCTGTCTCTCTTATAGACCCAAACCCAGCATCTGTCCCTCTCTCCTCCACAACTGTCCCTCTTATAGACCCAAATCCTTCTGTCCCTTTCTCCACCTTGCCTGTCTATCTTATAGACCCAAACCCAGCATCTGTCCATCTCTCCTCCACAACTGCCCCTCTTATGGACCCAAACCCCTGTCCTTTTCTCCCCCTCACCTGTCTCTCTTATAGACCCAAACCCAGCATCTGTCCCTCTCTCCTCCACAACTGTCCCTCTTATAGACCCAAATCCTTCTGTCCCTTTCTCCACCTTGCCTGTCTATCTTATAGACCCAAACCCCCCCATCTCTCTCTTTCCAAACGGTCCTCCTATAGACCCAAACCCCTTGGTCCCTCTCTCCTCCTCAACTGTCCTCTTTTAGATCCAAACCTCTCCTTCCCTCTCTCCTCCACAACTGTCCCTCTCATAGCCTCAAACCCTTCTCTTCTCCTTCTCTAATCCACAACTGTGCCTCTTACGGACTCAAATCCCTCCTTCCCTTTCTCCTCCATAATTGTCCCCTTATAGACCCAAACCCATCCATCCCTCTCCCTCACAACCATCCCTCTTATTGACTTGAACCCCTTAAATTCCTCTCTCCTCCACATTTGTTTCTCCTATTGGCCCAAACCTCTCCGCCCCACTCTCTCCACAACTATCCTTCTAGACCAAAATACCTCCACCCCTCTCTCCTTCACAGCTGTCCTCCTTATAGATCCAAACCCTCTTCTTCATAATTGTTCTCTTCTAGACCCAAACCTCTCTGATCCAATCTCCCCTACAATAGTCCTCCTATAGATCCAAACCCTTCTATCCCCCTCTTCTGCACAACTGTTGTTCTTCTAGACCCAAAGAACCCAATCCCTCTCTCCTCCACAATTTCCCCTCCTATAGACTTACACGCCTCCATCCCTCTCTCCTTCCAAACAGCCCCCCTTATAGACCCAAACCCCTCCATTCTTTTTTCTTCTACAACTGACCCATTTATTGACCCCTCTCTCCTCCACAAATTGTCTTACTATAGACCCAAACCCCTCCGTTCCTTTCTCCTCTAGAACTATACCCTTATAGACCCAAACTCCTCTGTCCCTCTCTCCTCCACAAATTGTCTTACTATAGACCCAAACCCCTCCATCCCTTTCTCCTCTAGAACTATACCCTTATAGACCCAAACCTCTCCATCCCTCTCTCCTCCACAAATTGTCTTACTATAGACCCAAACCCCTCCATCCCTTTCTCCTCTAGAACTATACCCTTATAGACCCAAACCTCTCCATCCCTCTCTCCTCCACAAATTGTCTTACTATAGACCCAAACCCCTCCATCCCTTTCTCCTCTAGAACTATACCCTTATAGACCCAAACTCCTCTGTCCCTCTCTCCTCCACAACTGTTCTCCTATATACCCTGAATCTGCCATCTTTCTCTCCTCCACAACCAGGGATGGACTGGCCATTGGGACTACAGGGAGTTTCCCGGTGGACCGGGTACAGGGACAGCGGACCACCACCCCCATCCGCTCCTCTGTCTCACCCTCCCTCCGCTCACCTGGGGGGAACAGAGGATCAGGGGGAGGACCAGAGAAGCAGGGACGACGACAGAGTAGCATGGGGGAGGGGACAGATAGCTGACTCAACAGCTATGGCCTGGGAGTTTCTCACTTCTGCCTAAACTTGTCCCATAAGGGGGGCACTGAACTGATTCTTTGCCCAGGGTGAAATAATGTCTAGCTTCCGCACTGGTACTGCCTATAAGAGTACCAGTACCAACTGTTCTACTCTAATAAAGTAGAACGGCTAGTGGCTAGTGAAGGGGGAGAGGGGGCTTAGGTGGCTGTGGGGGGGGGGGGGGGGGCAGGAGTTGTCCAGCCGCCATAGAAGAGATATGTCAAAGTGGGCCAGTCTGGATGTAGTCCAGGGCCAAATGTTTGTCCCAGTCCAGCCCTGTCCACAACTGACTTCCTATAGACCCAAAGCCCTCCATCCCTCTCTCCTCCACAACCTCCTCTGCCCCCCCCCCCAACTGTTTTGTGAAGAACCAGTCCTGCCCCCCCCCCCTGTCGTTGTCCCCCTCTTCACTACTGTCCCTTTTCGTAAACTCAAATCCTTCCATCCCTCTCTCACCCACAATGGTCACAAAAGTCAACAGAGCCAACAGTCCACCCTCCTTGACCCTCTCCCCTCCACAACTGTCCCTCCTTTAGACCCAAACAGTTCTGTTCTTCCCTCTTCTTTTACTCTTGTGTTTAAAGCCTAACTCCAGACAATCTAGGCACAGACCTTTTTGGGTCTACCAAACCGATCTAATACCATGACTTTCATTCACCTAACATTCAGTTGAATTTCAATTCCGTTTTTCAATGAAGCAGAACCTTGCACTAGATTTAATCATGGATTGCGTCACTGCTAAAAGGACTCCAAAGGACAGAATTACCAGGATAAGATAGTCATACATTATGTAGGAAAGACACCGTGATCAGGAGTCATCGCGGGACATGGACCACATGCAGCATTCAAGCCCTGATGAAGGGGGTGTATGGAGCCTCTGAAACACGTTGGCTGTTTTATGTGATCACATAATGGATCATTGAAGCTACTTGGGCTCGTTCACCATTTGGTCTAACATGCTTGTTGTGTACAGTGGAACCTCGGTTAACGAGTAACGCGGTTAACGAGCGTTTTGAAAGATGAGCAACTTTAAAAAAAAATCTGACTCGGTTTGTGAGTGTTGTCTCGCAAAACAAGCAGAATTCAAGCTAATGTGGTGTGCAGTACCGCATTTGGCCAGAAGTGCGAGGGCGCCGGTGACACTCGGAATGATTCTGAGCTGTTCGGAAATACTCGGAATCACTCGGAAATACTGTATTTATTGGTGTATAACAAGCACTTTTTCACCCTGCAAATCAGTTGCAAATAGCGTGTGCGTGTTATACGCCGATAATTTGGGCTGCCTCAGAGAGAACGGGGAGGGGGGCGAGACGAGCGCCGTCAGATTACATACAGCCAGAATCTCCTGTCACAGAGGCGCCAGCGGCCTCTGTAATAGGAAGTCCCGTCTCCTAGGCTGGCATTGTACTAGTGTTCTGTCTATCATAGAAGCCTGTCCTGGATTCGGGACTTTGTATTAAAGAGGCCGCCGAGTAAACAGGAGATGGGCATTGATCAAGCTGAATTCATGGCAATAGGGAGACTGCAGATGGGCATTGATTAAGCTACATTGATGGGCAATAGCGAGGCTGCAGATGGGCATTGATCAGGATGCATTGATGGGCAATGATGAGGCTGCAGGTGGGCATTGATCGACTGCATTGATGGGCAATGGTGAGGCTGTGAATGGGCATTGATCAAGCTGCATTGATGGGCAAAAGTGAGGCTGCAGATGGGCATGGATTAAGATGCATTGATGGGCAATTGTGAGGCTGCAGATGGGCATTGATCAAGCTGCATTGGTGGGAAATTTTGAGGCTGCAGATGGGCATTGATCAAGCTATATTGATGGGCAATTGAGGCTGCAGATGGGCATTGATCAGGGGCGGACCGACCATTGAGGAACTTGGGCACTGCCCGAGGGCCCCATACCACTAGGGGGGCCCATCAGGGTTGCCAGGCTCAGCAAAACCAGGGACAGTATGTAAAAATCAATGTTTTTTTTTACATCTGTCCCTGATATGTCCGAAACCGACATGCTTTTGATGTGAAAATCCTGAGATTTTAGCTGCCCCGCCTCTGCACTGCCTCCTGGCGTGGTGGCCATCTGTAAGCCCAGGGGCTCCATAATCTTCTATTGCCCGGGGGCCCCATAATCTTCTATTGCCCGGGGGCCCCATAAGTTGTCAGTCCGCCCCTGGCATTGATCAAGCTGCATTGATGGGCATCTTTTAGGCTGCAGATGGGCATTAATCAGGCTGCATTGATGGGCACTGACCCTTACTTTGCTTCAAAGTTCTTTATTTAAAATATATATTTTTTTCCTAAAGCTTCCCTCTTAAAATGAAGGTGCGTGTTATACACTTGTGTGTGTTATATGCTGATAAATACGGTACTCCGTTCCCAAGTGTTTCCGAGTTCAGCCGAGCTGTCCCCGAGTATTTCCGAGGCTCTCCCACCACCTCTGGTCACATGCGGTATTGCATGCAATAGAAGTCAATGCTGAACAAATTATCTTTGTTTCCATTCACTTCTATGGGGAAGCTTGCTTTGATACGCGAGTGCTTTGGATTACAAGCATTCTCCAGGAACGGATTATGCTTGTAATCCGAGGTTCCGCTGTATTTACATTTGGAGTCATTTTTCCGCACGGTGGGGGAGCCTTGCTCCGGGTGAACAGCCCCCCATCAACCAATGAGTTCACTGAATAAATATATTTTTCTCCATATTACTGAATGAGTCACTTTCTCGGCTCCCCTCGGATATCTCGTTTTTTTGGGTTTCACTCTCACTGACAGCTGTGAGGGACCTTGTCTGTATTCTTCTATGTACTTGTCACCCAGCTCACCCTCCCCTCCCCCCCCCTCCATTGCCGCTATTAAGGGCGATTATAAAATAATCTTCAGAAAATTGAAGTGCTCCACAATGTGCGCTAATCGTATCTCATTATTCTCTCCTGAAAGGGTGACTCAGACGCTTTCCCAGAGTTCCCTGCAGCACCTTGTAAATGGCATATGTAACAATTATAATATATATTTTTCTTTCTACCCACGAGGCTCTTCAGCCCATGACAGGTGACTGGCGGCCGACGGAACATGTGAGGGCAATCGGAGAGCAAGGTCTAACTGATGTGGTTCTCTGAATGGGGAATATCGAGAATAAAGCAAAAAGAAATCAGTTTATTGATTTTTAAACACCTAAGGATTAAATGAAAAGAGAAAATGAAAATAAAAAATCCCACATATACAGTGGGGATCAAAAGTTTGGGGACCCCAGGTAAAAATTTGTATTAATGTGCATAACGAAGCCAAGGAAAGATGGAAAAATCTCCAAAAGGCATCAAATTACAGATTAGACTTTCTTATAATATGTCACAAAAAGTTAGATTTTATTTCCATCATTTACACTTTCAAAATGACAGAAAACGAAAAAATGGTGTCTGCAAAAGTTTGTGCACCCTGCAGAGTTAATATCTTGTACTGCCCCCTTTGGCAAGTATCACAGCTTGTAAACGCTTTTTATAGCCAGCCAAGAGTCTTTCCATTCTTGTTTGAGGTATCTTTGCCCATTCTTCCTTACAAAAGTCTTCCAGTTTTTTGAGATTTCTGGGCTGTCTGTCACGCACTGCTCTTTTAAGGTCTATCCATAGATTTTCAATTATGTTGAGGTCAGGAGATTGTGAAGGCCATGGCAAAACCTTCAGTTTACACCTCTTGATGTAATCCCCCGTGGATTTTGAGGTGTGTTTAGGATTATTATCCATTTGTAGAAGCCATTCTCTCTTTAACTTCAGCATTTTCACAGACGGCATCAAGTTACCATCCAAAATTTGTTGACATTTTATTGAATCCATTTTTCCTTCTACTTGTGAAATGTCCCCTGTGCCACTGGCTGCAATACAACCCCAAAGCATGATTGATCCACCCCCATGCTTAACAGTTGGACAGAGGTTCTTTCCATTAAATTCTGTGCCCTTTCTTCTCCAAACGTATCTTTGCTCATTCCGGCCAAAAAGTTATATTTTGACCTCATCGGTCCACAGAACTTGTTTCCAAAATGCATCAGGCTTGTCTATATGTTCATTTGCAAAGTTCAAACACTGATTTTTGTGGTGAGGACGTAGAAGAGGTTTTCTTCTGATGACTCTTCCATGAAGACCATATTTGTACAAGTATCTCTTTATAGTGGAATAGTGTACCACAACTCCAGTGTCTGCCAGATCTTTCTGGAGGGATTTGGTGGGTTTTGAATTGCTTTTCTCACAATCCTTTTCTGTCTGATATTTTTCTTGGTCTTCCAGATTTTGCTTTAACTTCCACTGTTCCTGATGACTGCCATTTCTTAATTACATTCCGAACAGAGGATATTGACATCTGAAAACGCTTTGCTATCTTCTTATCGCCTTCTCCAGCTTTGTGAGCGTCAACTATTTTCAGTTTCAGTTTTCTAGACAACTGCTTAGAAGAACCCATGGTGCTGATTGTTGGGGCAAGGTCAGATGAGTCTGGGCATTTACAACCTTTGAGAGTGACATCACCTGGTCTTCCCAGACGATGATTGAGAACAATCCATGACACTGGCAGGTCTCAGCTTTGCAAAGGGGGCAGTGCATGCTATAAATTCTGCAGGGTGCCCAAACTTTTGCAGACGCCATTTTTTTGTTTTCTGTAATCTTAAAAGTGTAAGACCCCGTACACACGGCAGAGAAACTCGACGGGCGGAACACATCGTTCCGCCCGTCGAGGTTCTCTGCCGGCCGTCAGATTCGGCGACCAGCCCGTCGGGAAAGGCAACCAGCCATTCATCCCGACGGGCCGTCGAGCAAATAGAGAACCTGCTCTCTATTTGCTCGACGGGTTTCCTGACAGGCGTGGGTCGCCGAGAGCGTACACACGGCCGAGGTTCTCGGCAGAATGCGGCTCCCAGGGAGGTTCTCGCTGGTTTCTGCCGAGAACCTCGGCCGTGTGTACGGGGCTTCAATGATGGAAATAAAATCTAACTTTTTGACATATTATAAGAATGTCTAATCTGTAATTTGATGCCTTTTGGAGAGTTTTCCATCTTGGCTTTGTTATGCACATTAATACAAATTTTTACTTGGGGTGCCCAAACTTTCGATCTCCACTGTAAGGGGTGCAGAGCTATTCATCCTGTGAAACTGCATCTACACACATTCTCTGTAAATAGGGGCAAAATCAAATGTTATTAGGCTGTTTTCCCCTTCTAGGCTGAATGTTATTCATTCATTAAAAATCATGACCACTAGACTGAGCTGACAATCATAGTAAATAAGTATTTATTAAGGTCCTCAGCTCCATCTAGTGGCCATAGTGCGGTATAATCCTGATTCACTCTAGCTTGAAAAATATCATTCAACTAGAGTTGCACGATTGTGGCAAAAATTTAGAATCATCATTTTTTTTTGCTTAGAATAAAGATCACGATTCCCTTGCGATTCTCTCAGCGTAACATCATCCTTCATATTATAAAAAAAAATTGGGCTAAGTTTCCTGTTTTTTTCCCCCCATTCATTGAAGTGTATTTTTTTACAAAAAATTGCATTTGCACAAATACAGTGCGACATAAAATATTGCAACAACTGCCATTTTATTCTCTAGGGCATGGGTCTTCAAACTACGGCCCTCCAGTTGTTCAGGAACTACAATTCCCATCATGCCTAGTCATGTCGGTGAATGTCAGTGTGTTACAATGCCTCATGGGATGTGTAGTTCTGGAACAGCTGGAGGGCCGTAGTTTGAAGATCCCTGCTCTAGGGCATGGGTCTTCAAACTATGGCCCTCCAGTTGTTCAGGAACTACAATTCCCATGATGCCTAGTCATGTCTGTGAATGTCAGAGTTTTACAATGCCTCATGGGATGTGTAGTTTTGCAACAGCTGGAGGGCCATAGTTTGAGGACCCCTGCTCTAGGGTCTGCTAAAATATATATATATATATATATATATATATATATATATATAAATATTAAAAATGTATACAGTGGAACCCTGGATTACGAGCATAATCCATTCCAGAAGAAAGCTTGTAATCCAAAGCACTCGTATATCAAAACCCCCCATAGAAGTCAATGAAAACAAAAATAATTTGTTCCGCATTGACTTCTATGGCATGCAATACTGCATGTGGCCAGAGGTAGGAGGGGGTGCCGGAGAGCCTCGGAAATACTCTGGGACAGTTTGGCTGAAGTCAGAAACCTTTGGAAAGGCTCTGGAACTGAGTATTTCCGAGTCTTTCCGAGCATTTAAGAACGACGCTGTTCTGCTCGCGCGTCCCCCCCCACCTCAGGCCAAACATGGTACTATGGCTTGAATCCTGCTCGTTTTGTAAGACAACACTAGCAAACCGAGTCAGGATTTCTAAAAATACAGCGCTGGTATTGAGAAATGCTCGTTAACCGCGTTATTTGCAATTTGAGGTTCCACTGTATGCAAAAAAATTGGGCTAACTTAACTGTTTCGTTGTTTTTTTTTTTATTAATTGAAGTGTGTTTTTTCCCCAAAAATTGAATAAAGATCACGATTCCCTCAAGATTCTCACGGCGTAACATCATCGTTCACATTTTTCCCCTAAAATGTTATGATTTTCATTCATTGAAGTGTATTTTTTCCCAAAAAATTGCATTTCAAAGACCGCTGCGCAAATACAGTGCGACATAAAATATTGCAGCAACTATTTTATTCTCTAGGATCTCTGCTATATATATAAAGTTTGGGTATTTCAAGTAGTTTTCCAGCAAAAAATACAGATTTTAACTTTGTAAGTAAGTGTAACAAAAAGGTTTAGGGCCAGATTCTCATATATATTCGGCGGCGTAGCGTAAGCCATTTACACTACGCCGCCGCTGCGTACTAGAGCAAGTGCTTTATTCTCAAAGCACTTGCTCCGTAGTTTTCGCCGGCGTCTCGTAAATCGCCAAGCGTAAACCCGCGCAATTCAAATGGGGCGGCTTGTATTTAAATTAAGCGCGCCCCCGCGTCGAACGAACTGCGCATGCGCCGGCCGGGGAAAAAGCCCAGTGCGCATGCTCCAAAGGACGTCACATTTTCTCAATGTAAACGACGTAATCGCAGCGTACGCCAGCCCCATTGAGAATCGACGTACGCAAACGACGTAAACGACGCACAACACGACGCGGTCCCGACGCCATACTTAACATGGCATCCGACGGGACACGACGGCATCAGACGGGACCTCGTAAGGTTACTCCACATAGAAGCTGGGGTAACCTTACGCGAACGAAAACGACGTACGCGACGACGGGGCGGCGTAAAAGCGATCGAGAATCGGCGTACTACTTCATTTGCATATGCAAATGAAAAAACAACGTAAAGGCCACCTAGTGGCCAGAGTTGTCATTACACCTACGATCCGAAAGTGTAATGCTTTTACACTTGTCGGATGTAGAAGCGTATCTATGCAAAAGTGATGCTCAGCATCACACGCATAGATACGAGACAACAAAAAAAGGCGATACGACGGGGTATCTGAGATACTCCGTCGTAACGCCTCTGAGAATCTGGCCCTTAGTGTTTAAGTGGTTAAACTTCCCTCATTTACAGACCAAAGTTCATTCCTTTCATCTAAGAACGAAAAGATACAATGTTTATAGTTATCTACCAGTGCTGACAATGTTGTGAAAACATTTGAGCAGAAAACTCTGTACTCTTGTTACATGAATGAATTGGGAAACTTTGCATAGAGATCGTGAGGGGGAGATGTATCGAGATTGTGATTATTTTTACGATAAATCGTGCAGCTCTACATTCAACCTGCAGAGAAAACAGCCTAGGAATATTTGACTTTGCCCCCATTTCTACAGAATAAAAGTGCATTTCGCAGAACGAATAGCCTTGCAATTTTTTATGTATCCCATTAAGCCTGTGTTCCAATGTTACATAGTCCCGGCCATCAGCTGTATTCTGAATATTTTATATATATTCCTATTATCCATTGCACATCTGAGATTTTCCATTGGCTGCTTCAGCCTCTCCTCATAGCTTGCTTTGATTATCTAAGGCTCTGACGGTCTCATATTTCAGATATTAGGTGTAGCCTTTATCCAGGCATGTGTATGCAAACATCAATAGAACTCAGAGGTAAATAGATGGGGAATGAGAGTCTCACTTCTCATGGGGGACACTGGCAGGACCAGTGGAGGAGATTCTGCATACAGCCTTCATTGTGACTGCTAAAGACACGTAATTTCATCAGGATTTGGGTCAGTTTCTGCTTCTAATGCTCTTCTTCTGTCCTCCAGTCTTGGTGTGTCATTGTAACAACAGAGCTGTATGCAAAGTGGACGTAGGCAAGATGCCAGGCATGCCGACGCTATCCTCCGCGCTGGGCATCCTCCTGGGCACACTGGGGGCGATAGGTAGGTACCAGATGTGTGCTACGGAAACTGAGCTATTTGATTGGTTTAATCTAGTAATGGGCAACCTTGCCGGACAACACGAGTGTGCACCCCAAAGCTCAAACACAGAGCAACAGAGGCAGAGGCTAGGGGTATGCACATGCCACAGCTGTGATGCTATTCCATGGCAGAAATTATATAGAGAAAAGAAATATCTTTTATAATTTAGATTTTGTTTAAAAAAAAAAATGTCAGTGCCCTGTTTGGGGGGCTTTAGTGAAATATCAGGGGTCTAAACAGACCCCTCATGTGTCACAGTTAAAACTCAGCCTGAGCTGCACAGATAAATGAATGGGAAGCACTTATAGGCTTTCTATTCATTTACAAACTGAAACATAGTAAACACAGTTTACTATACTTCAGTGATGAATGGACACAAGAGCAATTGGTACTGACCACTCACTGTGTTCACTCAGAAAAGGAAGGGACTAGTAAATTACATATTTACCAGCTCCTTTAACCGCCCCCCCTACAGCACAGCTGGAGGGAGGAATATGAGGAGAAGCTGGCAGTGCTGCAGGGGGAGGAACAAGAGGATCGGTGTCTGTAATAAGGCAGTACAGTCGCCCCTCCTGGTGCCCGTGCCCTCCTTTTGAAAAAAAAGGGGGAGCAAAAAAGGCACGACCTGCAACCTACATCTCTCACAGAAGTAAGGAAAAGAAAGGTTGACCGCACTCCAATGGCCAGGGAAATCCGAAGCTTATCGCATATACTCCATTTCACATAAACATCATAGTCCCAGGTAATAGGAATACAGGACACAGCCGTTGTCAACGCGTTTCGTGCAGAATGCACTTAATCATAACCAGACCACTCACATCTTCTGGGAGGCACTTTGGCCTTTTTACATTGGGAGATAAAGGATGATGCCCCACCCCTGCTCATCAGGGATCATTGGTGTTGAAATAAATTAAGCTGTACACTGCTATGTACTAATATATCTGATATTGTCCCCATTGCAGGGATCATCCTCATCATTGTCTTCACTCACTTGGCACTCTCAGCGCCGCGCCACAAGTCAGGAACGATGGACGACATTCCGCTGAAGAGCGCAATTTGAAGACCTATAGTTATAATTTGGAGCGTTTTGTACCGTTTCCTTCCAGCGGCAAAAAAGTTGGGCCCCCTGTGGTTCTGATTAACCCTAAGATAATGCCCAATTTTTTCACAGATTTAATATGGCTGAACTCTGCTAATTTAATACGCCCCCCCCCCCCGGAAATATTGATACATAGGAATGTTAATATGGACAGAATACTGAAAGAGATTTGTCAAGTCACCACATCCCATAAACTAGAAAATACACATTTAATACGGAGTGGGGACTTTTAGGGTGCCAGACAGAGATAATATACTACATCATATATACAGTACAGTACAAAAAAAAAGTTTGAATAAAGATCACATGTGACCTAGGTATACAGTACAGCTATTACTGCTCAACATGTTTCGTCAAAAGGTGGCTTCTTCAGCAGGAGTTTTTTAATTTACTGCACTGGATGTTCACTGTAGACAAAAAAATACACATTTAAAGACAATATCACATGGGGCCATGTATCCCTGTTATCCAAGTTTCATAGATAATTATTTCATATTACAACAAAGTTACAATGAATCATCATGAGCAGTCCTTCAGATGATTCATTGTAACTTTGTTGTAATATGAATTAATTATGTATGAAGCATGGATTACAGGGCTACATGGCCCCATGTGATATCGTCTTTAAATGTGTATTTTTTTTGTCTACAGTGACTATCCAGTACAGAAAATAAAAAACTCCTGAAGAAGCCACCTTTTGGTGAAACATGTTGAGCAATAATCGCTGTACTGTATACCTGGATCACATGTGATCTTTATTCAAAATCTTTTTTTTTAAGTATCTTTTAATGTACTCAATAAAATGTGATATTATTTCTAAAATATGATGTACTGTATATACTCGAGTATAAGCCAAGTTTTTCAGCAAATTTTTTTTGCTGCTGAAAATGCCCCCCTCGGCTTATACTCGAGTCACTTTTTTGTGCCTGATCTCCCAGAATCTGGCGACCCGGTACTGGCTGGTCGTAGGTCCACTGGACCTAAAACTTGGCACACATGTAGCCCCACTCTTCCTCTACAAGTGTGCAAAGTTTGTTGACCGGGAGACCTACGGCCGGGGAATACTGATTTTTCAAATTCGGGCACCCCTTCCATAGACTCCCATGTTAAACAGTAATTTCTCTGGCAAATTTGGGGACCAGCCAGTCGTAGGTCCTCTGGACCCATAACTTGGCACACATGTAGCCCCAGTTCTTCTTTACAAGTATGAAAAGTTTGCTATCTGGGGGAACTCTGGCCAGGGAGCACCAATTTTTTAAAGCCGGGCACCCCTTCTATATACTCCCATGTTAAACGTAAGTCTAGTCATGGACACAGTGAGGCATTGACATAGTGAAGCATGGGCACAGTGAGGCATGGGCACAGCGAGGCATGGACACAGTGGAGCATGGGCACAGTGAGGCATGGGCACAGCGAGGCATGGACACAGTGGAGCATGGGCACAGTGAGGCATGGGCACAGTGAGGCATGGACACAGTGAGGCATGGGCACAGTGAGGCATGGGCACAGTGAGGCATGGGCACAGTGAGGCAAAGTGAGGCATGCAGATGGACATGGCTTATATTGAGTCAATACGTTTTCCCATTTTTTATGGTAAAATTAGGTGCCTCGGCTTATATTCGGGTCGGCTTATACTCGAGTATATAGGGAAGTATATTATCTGTCTGGCACCCTAAAAGTCCCCACTCCGTATTCCTTGAGTAGTTAATATGGACTGATCGTCTCTGTTGAAGTGTTCATGGCCGCACGCTGGTTTAGGGGGAAAATCCCTTTAAATTTGTGATGTTTTTTGAAAAAGTAAATAGAAAGAAGATCTGAAAGAAATATCATTTGTATCTGTTTTCTCCTTATATGTGAAATGTTTTCCTGAAGTGAACATAAAGAGCAATAAAATGACACTGAAGATTCATTCCATGTAATGTGAATTATTAGAGATGACTGCTATGCGATTCCCTCCACCCCATAGACTACTGCAGCCTCCCCTTCTATACCCCATGATTGTGTTCCAATGTGTAGTGCTACCCCCGTAAGAGCCGCGGGATGGGATGGGCCCTCTGTTCTTTCCCTAGATTTTTCAACAAAGGGGGCTTGCAGAATAATTGTTATGGTAGGGGCAGTCCTTTGAGATGTTCTTCTGCCGGCTATTGTTGGGGCCCTTTAAGAGTGCCTTTGAAGGCTCCAAGTTGACCTGCATGCAGTATAGGTACAGCATGCGTAGGATTTTTGTGCCGCGGAATTGGCTACAGACGATCGGAATTTCCGACAAGAACTTTTGTTGTCCGAAAAATTGAGAACCAGCTCTTAAACATTTGTTGTCGGAAACTCTGACAGCAAATGTCCGATGGAGCGTACACACGGTCGGAATATCCGAACAGAAGCTCACATTGAACATTTGTTGGCGGAAATTCTGACCGTGTATACGCGGCGTTACATGGAGAATTTTACATCTTTCTCTCCCCCAGACATGACTCCACTGACGCATTTCAGTCTTTCCCCATAGTGCAGGGATCTCCAAACCTTCTAACCAAAAGGGCCAGTTTACTGTCCTTTAGACTTTTGGGAGTAGAAAATGTCCCAGCATCAGTTGGAGTAAACAATGCTCCATCTTTGGTGTGAGTGACAGGAATTGTGCCCTATCGTTGGTATCATTGGGCCTCATTGTTGGTGTCATTGCTAGCAATTGTGCCCCATCATTTGTGGCATTGGGAGGAACTGTGCCCTATAATTGGTGTCATTGGGCCCCATTGTTAATGTCATTAGGAGGGACTGTGCCTCATTATTTGTGCCATTGGGAGAGACTGCGCCCCATTGGTGTGTCATTGAGGAGGACTTGTGCCCAATCGTTGGAGTCAATGAGAGGACTTGTGCCCAATCGTTGGAGTCATTGGGAGGACTTGTGCCCAATCATTGGAGTCATTGAGAGGACTTGTGACCAATCGTTGGAGTCATTGAGAGGACTTGTGCCCAATCGTTGGAGTCATTGAGAGGACTTGTGACCAATCGTTGGAGTCATTGAGAGGACTTGTGCCCAATCGTTGGAGTCATTGAGAGGACTTGTGACCAATCGTTGGAGTCATTGAGAGGACTTGTGCCCAATCATTGGAGTCATTGAGAGGACTTGTGACCAATCGTTGGAGTCATTGGGAGGACTTGTGCCCAATCATTGGAGTCATTGAGAGGACTTGTGCCCAATCGTTGGAGTCATTGGGAGGACTTGTGCCCAATCGTTGGAGTCATTGGGAGGACTTGTGCCCAATCGTTGGAGTCATTGGGAGGAATTGTGCCCAATCGTTGGAGTCATTGAGAGGAATTGTGCCGCTTTGTTAGTGTCAGTGAATGAAACAGTGCCCCAAGGGCCAGACAAAAGCAAGCAAAGGACCACATCTGGCCCCTGGGCCACAGTTTGGAGACCCCTGTCAAAGAGCTTAGTGCACTTTGTACATTGCTCATGAAATGCCCCATCAATGTGTACAAAGTCCCATTCCATCACCCAGGACAGATCCTTTGATGGCTCCTCCATCAGCCTCCATCAAAGGCCGAGTCCTCCCCTGGACCAGCATGATGTCTAAACTCTAAGGAGAGAATCCCAACACCTCGAGACCCTAAAGATCGGTATATTGGTGGAAATGATCGAACGAACTCTCACAAGAACACGATCCTTTTACTGGGTTGTGGAATAATCTGACATTTCTGATCACAGATCTCCGCCTCGGATCGGATTCTCCCCTTCCAGAGATCTCTTTGTATTTTTCCATCCCTTGAGAGACGTCTTCTCCAGGGATCCACTCCCCCGATAAACCGCGAGCGCCCATCCTTCCACTTATGTTGTTTTTAGGGAAGTTTCCATCCCTGTGCTCCGGCGGGGACACGCGCTGCTTTGTAATAACATTTGTCGGCGGTGAAGTCTGTGCAGAAAGTGCTGTTTATGTCTTACCACCCAGACAGCCCCTCGGTAAGAGGATAACCGAGGGGAGAAACCATTAGTGGTAACAACCGCGATCGGGTTACACCGAGAGCATAGAAACCCATCCGACGTTATATCAGAGTGCCAAATCCATTACATTTCTCATCGTAGTACTGCTAAAGGGGCGTTCCACCCGGACAGATCAATCTGCTGCAGGCAGGAGGAAGAATTTCCTAAGTCTCCCCTCCCCACAGATCAGTCTTTTGCAGGCAGGAGGAGGCATTTCCTCAGTCTCCACTCCCCCTGAGATCAGTGTGCTGCAGGCAGGAGGAGACATTTCCTCAGTCTCCACTCCCCCTGAGATCAGTCTTCTGCAGGCAGGAGGAGGCATTTCCTTAGTCTCCACTACCCCTGAGATCAGTGTGCTGCAGGCAGGAGGAAGCACTTCCTCAGTCTCCACTCCCCCTGAGATCAGTCTTCTGCAGGCAGGAGAAGGCATTTCCTTAGTCTCCCCTCCCTCAGAGATCAGTCTGCTGTAGACAGGGTGGAAGCATTTCTTTAGTCTCCCCTCCCCCAGAGATCAGTGTGCTGCAGGCACGATGAACCATTTCCTCAGTCTCCCCTCCCCCAGTGATCAGACTGTACATTGTAACTTTGTAGCAAGTCCCAATGTGATCTGTGGACAGACATTTGTGAACACAGCCAAGAACTGCACAGAACCAGGATTTACATTGTGTCATTTCTGAGCCAACATCTTAGGTTGGCCATACTTGGATCAGTTTTTTGATCAGTCAGTGGGTTGATCAAAAAAAAAAAAATGAAAGGACTCCCCTGTCCACACAAGGACATGTGAGCCCCTTACAAAAAAAAAGAATTAAAAAAAATATATATATATAAAAAAATTATAAAAAAAGGGGGGTAGCCATCCGGGGGCCTTTAATAAAAATAAAAAATAAAAATATATATTAAAAAAAAATTAACATTTATTTTTTTATAAAAAAAAGGGGGGGGGGGTTGCCATCTGGGGCCCTGGGGACCTCCGGGCCCTTTAATAAAAACAACAAAAAATATATAAAAAAAATATATTGAAACTTTTTTTTTTAAAAGGGGGGTTGCCATCTGGACCCCTGGGGACCGCCGGGCCCCTTACAGCTGTACTGCCCGTACCCCCCTGTCCTCCATCCAGGAAATTAGGCGGCTCTACCAGACTTGCTGCAGCTTCTAATGCACATGGTGAGAAGCTCACAGTGTGCAGTGAAATCAGAGAAACCCATGTCAGTCCATGAGAGGAGCCGCTACAATTGTGCGAGACTGAAGGCCAGAGAAAGCGTGCCGATCTGTGTACAGACACTGGAGCCGAGGTTCTGGTTCTGGTTCTGTCCTCCCGGGTCTATTTGTCAGACGCCTCCGTCTGCCACCCTGTCCCTATAATTACACCGTGTCAGGCGATTATTCTCCGGCCTCGTACATTGGCGTTGTCTATCGCTCGCTTACATGGCTCGGTGATTTATTATTGGATTTAGCGAGCGCAGTGGAAGAATGTGACCCGCCGAGTGGAAAACTGGATTTCTCCCGCTAATAAATGACAAGCATCCATTATAGTCACCCGGACGGTAATAAAAGGCGCTGATTTAGAGCAGATGGCGTCTGCGCGGAATAAACTCTCCGCCAACTTCATAAGTCACTCAGAATTAGAGCCTTTCACACTAGCAGCGCTGCGGTGTCGTGTTAGCGGCGCTTTTCGGCCGCTAGCGGGGCGCTTTTATCCCGTGCTAACGACCGAATAAAGGGTTAAAAACGCCCGCAAAGTGCCGCTGTCCAGATATAAGATATATTATACAGGAGAGACATCACCGCTCTCCAGATATAAGATATATTATACAGGAGTGACATCACCGCTCTCCAGATATAAGATATATTATACAGGAGTGACATCACCATTCTCCAGATATAAGATATATTATACAGGAGTGACATCACCATTCTCCAGATATAAGATATATTATACAGGAGTGACATCACCGCTCTCCAGATATAAGATATATTATACAGGAGTGGCATCACCGCTCTCCAGATATAAGAGATATTATACAGGAGTGACATCACCGGTCTCCAGATACAAGATATATAATACAGGAGTGACATCACCGCTCTCCTGATATAAGATATATTATACAGGAGTGACATCACCGGTCTCCAGATACAAGATATATAATACAGGAGTGACATCACCGCTCTCCTGATATAAGATATATTATACAGGAGTGACATCACCGCTCTCCAGATATAAGATATATTATACAGGAGTGACATCACCGCTCTCCAGATATAAGATATATTATACAGGAGTGACATCACCGCTCTCCAGATATAAGATATATTATACAGGAGTGACATCACAGCTCTCCAGATATAAGATATATTATACAGGAGTGACATCACCGCTCTCCAGATATAAGATATATTATACAGGAGTGACATCACCGCTCTCCAGATATAAGATATATTATACAGGAGTGACATCACCGCTCTCCAGATATAAGATATATTATACAGGAGTGACATCACCGCTCTCCAGAGCATCCTCCATGTCGCTGACAGGGAAGGTTTCCTTCAGTCGGATTTCTGATCTCTAATTCTTCATCCGGAAATATTCTGTGTTGATCCCGGTGGAGGATTTCCGGATAATTCCGGGATCACCGCAGGAAATCCCCTCTCCCCTAATCTCTCTTCTGTAATCAACTAAATACGGCTTCGCAAAGCCACCCAATATTAATTACTTGTCTGAGCCCCGCCCACCGCCCACCACCTGCCGCGACACCCCCCTCCCCCCCGAGTCCCAGTACTGAGTGTCAGCTCTGTGGACTGACACTAATATTATTCAGGGGGACCCCCTGATATCATCACTGTATAATAAACTCCTCCAATATTAATTGACTAAGTGGAATATGTTTTTAAAGGACCACTCCATCCAAAAGAGGAGTTCCCACCATCACTGTGCTGAGTTCCCGGGTCTGTACACCTGTTGTGCCCATTATGAGGGGTTCCCACCATCCCTGTGCTGAGTTCCCGGGTCTGTACACCTGTTGTGCCCATTATGAGGGGTTCCCACCATCCCTGTGCTGAGTTCCCGGGTCTGTCTACCTGTTGTGCCCATTATGAGGGGTTCCCACCATCCCTGTGCCGAGTTCCCGAGTCTGTACACCTGTTGTGCCCATTATGAGGGGTTACCACCATCCCTGTGCTGAGTTCCCGGGTCTGTACACCTGCTGTGCCCATTATGAGGGGTTCCCACCATCCCTGTGCCGAGTTCCCGGGTCTGTACACCTGCTGTGCCCATTATGAGGGGTTCCCACCATCCCTGTGCTGAGTTCCTGGGTCTGTACACCTGCTGTGCCCATTATGAGGGGTTCCCACCATCCCTGTGCTGAGTTCCTGGGTCTGTACACCTGCTGTGCCCATTATGAGGGGTTCCCACCATCCATGTGCTGAGTTCCCAGGTCTGTACACCTGCTGTGCCCATTATGAGGGGTTCCCACCATCCCTGTGCTGAGTTCCTGGGTCTGTACACCTGCTGTGCCCATTATGAGGGGTTCCCACCATCCCTGTGCTGAGTTCCTGGCTCTGTACACCTGCTGTGCCCATTATGAGGGGTTCCCACCATCCCTGTGCTGAGTTCCTGGGTCTGTACACCTGTTGTGCCCATTATGAGGGGTTCCCACCATCCCTGTGGCGAGTTCCTGGGTCTGCACACTCACACTGAAATGAGGATGTATCTACTTTAATATAACTAAAAGAATAGACAGCAGAACGCTGGGGGCGGGGTTTCAGACGCTCTGTGTACGCGGTCTAAACAGCGTATTTTCATGGATTATGAATCAAGCAGATTAGTGTATAAACTTGGCCGCACTGCTAATGGGGAAGCCCCTCCAGCACAGGAAACGCCGCACACGGTGGAGATAATTAAACACAACATCTGCCGCACGTTCCGCCATGGATCCTGGTGGGATTTGGGTCAGGAATGGTAGGTGCCTGTACCCCTCCCCCACAGGGAGTCCATCGATGAGTGACACCGATCAGATTGTGTCCAATAATTAGGGCTCAGACCAGAATACGCCAAATCACAATGTGACTCAATGTAGTCCTTGTACCTCCATCGCAGAGTAATCAGCAGTGGAAACTGGACACCGACTACGCGGCTGAGCGAGAGGATCGGAGGTGGAGAGGTGAAGGGCGTGCGTTACAATTTGCAGTACAAAATATTAAAATTGCATTGTGGTTCACTAAATCCTTCCCCCCTCCCCCATCCTCCAATCACCACTCAGCAATAAATGTATTTATAATAAACTGCAGCTCAATCAATGGGAATGGAAAATGCCTTTCTGTGGATCCAAATAAAATCTCATTCCTTCCCCTCCCCTGAGGCGGCCCATTAATCAGAGCCCAGGAGGGCGGCAATAAAATAAGGAATTCCTTCCCTGGGATCAGGATTATGGTGTATATACAATCCTCAGTGTATACACTCCGAGATCGTGGACGGAGCACGCAACATCACTCCGCTCTCTAGGTGTGTCTACAAGAGCGTGGCATGAGATAATCCACAATCAGGAGGTAGTTTGTGTCTCTGCCCCTCCCACAATAGTGAGATTTCCTGCAATAGTTTGTGTCTCTGCCCCTCCCACAATGGTGAGATTCCCTGCAGTAGTTTGTGTCTCTGCCCCTCCCACAATGGTGAGATTTCCTGCAGTAGTTTGTGTCTCTGCCCCTCCCACAATAGTGAGGTTTCCTGCAGTAGTTTGTGTCTCTGCCCCTCCCACAATGGTGAAATTTCCCTGCAGTAGTTTGTGTCTCTGCCCCTCCCACAATAGTGAGATTTCCTGAAGTAGTTTGTGTCTCTGCCCCTCCCACAATGGTGAGATTTCCTGCAGTAGTTTGTGTCTCTGCCCCTCCCACAATGGTGAGATTTCCTGCAGTAGTTTGTGTCTCTGCCCCTCCCACAATGGTGAAATTTCCCTGCAGTAGTTTGTGTCTCTGCCCCTCCCACAATAGTGAGATTTCCTGCAATAGTTTGTGTCTCTGCCCCTCCCACAATGGTGAGATTCCCTGCAGTAGTTTGTGTCTCTGCCCCTCCCACAATGGTGAGATTTCCTGCAGTAGTTTGTGTCTCTGCCCCTCCCACAATAGTGAGGTTTCCTGCAGTAGTTTGTGTCTCTGCCCCTCCCACAATGGTGAAATTTCCCTGCAGTAGTTTGTGTCTCTGCCCCTCCCACAATAGTGAGATTTCCTGAAGTAGTTTGTGTCTCTGCCCCTCCCACAATGGTGAGATTTCCTGCAGTAGTTTGTGTCTCTGCCCCTCCCACAATGGTGAGATTTCCTGCAGTAGTTTGTGTCTCTGCCCCTCCCACAATGGTGAAATTTCCCTGCAGTAGTTTGTGTCTCTGCCCCTCCCACAATAGTGAGATTTCCTGAAGTAGTTTGTGCCTCTGCCCCTCCCACAATGGTGAGATTTCCCTGCAGTAGTTTGTGTCTCTGCCCCTCCCACAATGGTGAGATTTCCTGCAGTAGTTTGTGCCTCTGCCCCTCCCACAATGGTGATATTTCCCTGCAGTAGTTTGTGTCTCTGCCCCTCCCACAATGGTGAGATTTCCCTGCAGTAGTTTGTGTCTCTGCCCCTCCCACAATGGTGAGATTTCCCTGCAGTAGTTTGTGTCTCTGCCCCTCCCACAATAGTGAGATTTCCCTGCAGTAGTTTGTGTCTCTGCCCCTCCCACAATGGTGAGATTTCCCTGCAGTAGTTTGTGTCTCTGCCCCTCCCACAATAGTGAGATTTCCTGAAGTAGTTTGTGTCTCTGCCCCTCCCACAATGGTGAGATTTCCCTGCAGTAGTTTGTGTCTCTGCCCCTCCCACAATAGTGAGATTTCCCTGCAGTAGTTTGTGTCTCTGCCCCTCCCACAATGGTGATATTTCCCTGCAGTAGTTTGTGTCTCTGCCCCTCCCACAATAGTGAGATTTCCTGAAGTAGTTTGTGCCTCTGCCCCTCCCACAATGGTGAGATTTCCCTGCAGTAGTTTGTGTCTCTGCCCCTCCCACAATAGTGAGATTTCCCTGCAGTAGTTTGTGTCTCTGCCCCTCCCACAATGGTGAGATTTCCTGCAGTAGTTTGTGTCTCTGCCCCTCCCACAATAGTGAGGTTTCCTGCAGTAGTTTGTGTCTCTGCCCCTCCCACAATGGTGAAATTTCCCTGCAGTAGTTTGTGTCTCTGCCCCTCCCACAATAGTGAGATTTCCTGAAGTAGTTTGTGCCTCTGCCCCTCCCACAATGGTGAGATTTCCTGCAGTAGTTTGTGTCTCTGCCCCTCCCACAATAGTGAGATTTCCCTGCAGTAGTTTGTGTCTCTGCCCCTCCCACAATGGTGATATTTCCCTGCAGTAGTTTGTGTCTCTGCCCCTCCCACAATGGTGAGATTTCCCTGCTTAGTTTGTGTCTCTGCCCCTCCCACAATGGTGAGATTTCCCTGCAGTAGTTTGTGTCTCTGCCCCTCCCACAATAGTGAGATTTCCCTGCAGTAGTTTGTGTCTCTGCCCCTCCCACAATGGTGAGATTTCCCTGCAGTAGTTTGTGTCTCTGCCCCTCCCACAATGGTGATATTTCCCTGCAGTAGTTTGTGTCTCTGCCCCTCCCACAATAGTGAGATTTCCCTGCAGTAGTTTGTGTCTCTGCCCCTCCCACAGTAGTGAGATCTCCTGCAGTAGTTTGTGTCTCTGCCCCTCCCACAATGGACGGGGGGGGGGAGTTCCAGGGAGGACAAAACATAAGCAAAAATTAAACGTCCACTTTAAGGGTCATACCACTTTGGGAATTCTTCACCGGGTGTTCTCTCTTGTGGGTGGGTGTAGTTCAGCCTCTCTACACAGGGGGCGCTGCTGTTGTGCATTTACTCCACTTCTGGCACCAACATCTGTCATTGCTTTTCTGGTAAAGGTGCCACCAGTCACTGGAAGAGGCGCCCGCCTGGTACCCCATATTGGCGTTGGGCCCCATGGACCATCCTCACCACCTGTCCCAGAGGTCACGGGTTTGGCCCTTTTCTGTTTATCGGGCCGTCCCACGTGACGGCGTGCACATGACAGGCACACCGTGTCCCCTTTGTCTCCTCACACCTTCCCAGCCTCCCGATCTTCCTATGTTTGTTTGTGTAACCAGGGAACCGCCGGGCATATCGCGGTGACCCCGGGGGGCAAGCCAAATATAGCTCGCCATCCTCGTATCCTAACAAGAGCAGCGGGTGAGGGGCCCCTAATAATAGCAGGCGAGAGGCCGTCTGTTTTCAGCTATCTGGATTAAACTTTCTATTTGGGCCGCGTTTTGTGCCACACGCCCGATTCCCACCCGCGCCCGATCGCCTTATCGCTGGCATTCCCGGGCACCTGGCGCAGCTCCTCCGCTGTAATAATAATCATTATCCTTATTTATATATCGCACCAACATTCTGCGCAGCGCTATATTGGCCTCCGCAAGACTCATCCATTCTTCATGGCGGGGGGGGGGGGTCTGTGCGCGGGGCCGGCCCGTCAATGGCCCCCCGTGTAATCGATCCGCGCCCTTTGTGTTTACAGTTCAGGCGGCGAGCGCGGGGGGAAACCCGATCCGTCCCGACACACAATTCCTGGTGTCAGCGTTACCGGGAACAATGAGGCGCTGGGATAACGATCGGCGACTGGCAGCGAGGACTTAACGCTTTCACCGCCGACCGATTCCACGCTTACTAATAGAAGACCATCGCTCCCCAAAATCGCCTGCTTCCGGAAATCACACAACCGATGTTTCCGCACAGCAATGACTTTACTGCCTGCCGGGCATTACCGCCCCTTCCTGCCCTCGCCAATTGTGAGCTTTCAGTGCCGCCACATCGCTTTTATCATTTTCAAGCAAAAAGCGCTTCTTTTGGTGATAATTAATTAAAAAAAATCATAGTTTGTTATACAATTTTGCACACAGGTAATTTTTCTCCTTCTCTGATGGGCACTAATAGGTTGCACTGACAGGCACTGATGAGGCCGCACTGATGTACAATGATGGGGCTGCACTGATAGGTGGCACTGATAGGCACTGATAGGTGACACTGATGAGGAGGCACTGATGGGCACTGATGAGGCTGCACTGGTGTACATTGATGGCGCGGCACTGATGGACTGCACTGATGAGGCCGTACTGGTGTACATTGATGGGGTGGCACTGATAGGCTGCACTGATGAGGCGGTGGCACTAGTGGGCACTAATGAGGCTGCACTCATAGGTGGCATTGATGAGCACTAAAGAGGTGGCACTGGTGGGCACTGATGAGGTTGCACTGATGGGCACTGATGAGGCCGCACTGGTGTACATTGATGGGGCGGCACTGATAGGCTGCACTGATGAGGCGGCACTGGTGGGCACTGATGAGGCTGCACTTAGGCCGTGTACACACGGCAGAGAACCTCGACGGGCAGAACACATCGTTCCGCCCGTCGAGGTTCTCTGCCGGCCGTCGAAATCGGCGACCTGCCCGTCGGGAATGGCAACCAGCCATTCATCCAGGCGGGCCGTCGAGCAAATAGAGAGCGTGCTCTCTATTTCTGCTCGACGGGATTCCCGACGGGATGCTCGCCGAGAGCGTACACACGGCCGAGGTCCTCGCTGGAATGCAGCTTCCAGCGAGGTTCTCGCTGGTTTCCAGCGAGAACCTCGGTCGTGTGTACGCCGCCTGATAGGTGGCACTGATGGGCACTGATGAGGCAGCATTGGTGGGCACTGATGGGGCGGAACTGATAGGCACTGATACTGTAGGTGACACTGATGAGGAGGCACTGATGGGCACTGATAGGCAGCACTGATGGGCATTGATAGTCAGCACTAATGGGCACTGATAGGCGGCACTGATGGGCATTGGTAGGTGGCACTGATAGGTGACACTGATGAGGAGGCACTGATGGGCATGGATTGGCAGCACTACTGGGCACTGTTGGGACTGCAATAATAAGCAGGACACTGATAATCAGTGCCCCGATTATCAGTAACAATATCCCTTTTAGACAGTGGTCCCCAAACTGTGGCCCAGTTTGTTGCGTTTATGTGGCCCTTGGGGCACTGATTTATCCACTGATACCAACATTGGGGCATAATTCGCCCCCACTGAGACCAATGATGGGGCACAATTCCTCCTACTGACACCAACAATTGGGCCCAATGACACCAAAGATGGGGCATTGTTTTTTCCTCGCTGACCTTGTCTACTGCCAATGGCCAGGATCTGGCCTCCCTAAAGGACAGATTTGTACTGGGGGGGGGGGGGGGGATGTTGGCACATACTTTGGGGGGAGCACAGTTTTGCATGTTCGTCCTGGGTTCTACATGGTCTTGTCCCAGCACTGCAGGAGAGACTGAGGAAATGCTTCCTCCTGCCTGCAGCAGACTGATCACTGGGGTGGGGGGACTGAGGAAATGCTTCCTCCTGCTTGCAGCAGACTGATCTCTGGGGCGGGGAGATTGAGGAAATGCTTCCTCCTGCTTGCAGCAGACTGATCTCTGGGGCGGGGAGATTGAGGAAATGCTTCCTCCTGCTTGCAGCAGACTGATCACTGAGGCGGGGAGACTGAGGAAATGCTTCCTACTGCTTGCAGCAGACTGATCACTGGGGGAGAGGAGACTGAGGAAATGCTTCCTTAATGCTAAAAGGCGGAGTTTTTCTGAGATGATCCTCCTATCACATTGTGCCATGTCCGGGATGCACTCATGGAGACTTGTAAAGTCAGTGACAGGTCCTCTTTATGGTTCTCCTCCCATGCCGGGATCGGAGAAGGGACGGGGTCACCCGCGGCGGAGTGCAGAGTGTCGGTGACACGTTTTAATGTCATCTCCAGAATCCGGCAGGACTTTGAAGCGCTCCGCCAGATTACCGTCTACAAATATTTAAAGAAGAGCCTTTCATGAGTCTCATGTAAGTCACTTATCACCGCCGGGGGAAAGCAAACACGGATTAGGGCTCTCTATATTTATCCCGCCATTCCTGGGGCCACGGCGACCGCTTATTAATAACTATTCATTCCGGACTCTGCGCTGGGCCGCCATTGGCTGCGGGTCGGAGCGTTGCGGAGGCGATTGTGTGCCGCGTTACCTGTGCCGGATTTTACATCTGACCTGTGGCCTCCCCTTCAGTCTTGCACAGTTGTACCGCCTCCTCTCCTGCACTGAAATGACTTCCTCTGATTTCACCGCACACTGCGAGCTTCTTACCTTGTGCATTAGAAGCTGCATCATCTAGCTAAAGGTTCCCCAACCCCCGGTCCACGGGCCACTGCCGGGCCGTGGCCCATTTGTGAGGTGCGGCGGCGGGCAAGCAGATAGATGACATCTTTCACCGCCCGCCCGGATCACGGCACTTCCGCCCACACAGCGGGGCTGCTATACTGCGGCGAGGCGCGGGAACAGAGAGATGAGATCATCTCCTACCGCCCGTCCCGCATTACCGCTGTTCTCCCTCACTGGCCTGTGCTGCCACCACGGCGGGTGACAAAAAAATCTAGTGGCAGGTGGCAATCCACACCTGGTGGCAGGTGACATGGCAAGTAGCAATCCGCAGCTGGTGGCAGGTAATGTGGCAATCTGCTCCTGGTGGCAGGTGGCGTGGCAAGTAGCACCTGGTGGCAGGTAACGTGGCAATCCACACCCGGTGGCAGGTGACATGGAAAGTAGCAATTCACACCTGGTGGCAGGTGTTGTGACAATCCACATCTTAAGGCAGATGACGTGGCAATCCCCACCTAGTGGCAGGTGACGTGGCAAGTGGCAATCCACTTATGGTGGCATGAGACGTGGCAATGCACACCTGGTTGAAGGCGACGTGGCAAGTGACAAACCGTACCTGGTGGCAGATTCGCCATTATGGTAAATTTGAACTATTTCATTTTATATTACAATACAATGACAGAAATAATGCGCTTCAATCATCCCAACACCACACCAGCCATTGTTCTGTGATGATTGAAGCGCCAACACCAGCCATTTCCCCCACAAATCGCCTGCGTTCGGTTGTGTTGCGGCAGCGCGCGATTAAACGCATTATATCGCACATTGCCCAAAAGCACCGGCATGACACCAACCTCACTCCTCAGCAGCCGGCGTGTTATAAAACATGACCCCGGTGGGATTATATACACAAAGCATTCTATAGATGTACAAAGAACTGTAAAGGAGTGTACTTCCCCTTTAAGGCCAGGGTCACGCGATCTCCGGCACACACGCAGGCGACAGCTAAGCTTTGAAAACACAAAACATCAAACTTCATTAATATTTCACGCCGGTCTTAAATATCGGAACACACACTGCTCTACCTGTCATCTCCTCCGTCTTTTTCCGATCGCTGAAATAAGGATAACGAGTGACGCGTTTCAGGGCGGTCTCCTCCAGGAGTTCCAGATCCGGGGATCATTCTACAGAGGAATAAAAACTGATTGACTCCATCAGTCCTCTTCAGTTCTGCACCTCTGTGGACATGGGGGTCCCGGTGCTGAGTCTGGGCCTTTACTGTTACCAACATTGTGGCCTCCAGATCCCAGGACACGCCCACTCTCCACATTTCACCCGCCCACTTTTTGGATGGGCCCACCCAAATCACACCCACTTTACAGGTTGGTCCCAAGCCCTGCCTCTATATATGCAGAGACTGCCCATCACACCCACTTTTGTAGGAACTGCCCATCATGGCTACTTTATGGATTGGTCCTACGCAGATCCCGCCTCTAAAAAAAGAGGAACTGCCCATTACTGACACTTTATGGGTTGGTCCTATGCAGACCCCGCCTCTAAATGAGCAGGAACTGCCCATCATAGCTACTTTATGGATTGGTCCTACACAGACCCTGCCTCTAAAAAAAAGAGGAACTGCCCATTACTGACACTTTATGGGTTGGTCCTACGCAGACCCCGCCTCTAAATGAGCAGGAACTGCCCATCATAGCTACTTTATGGGTTGGTCCTACACAGACCCCGCCTCTAAATATAGAGGAGCTGCCCATCACTGCCACTTTATGGGTTGGAACTATGCAGACCACGCCTCTTAATATGCAGGAACTGCCCATCACTCCCACTTTATGGGTTGGATCCATGCAGAGGCTGCCCATCACACCCACTTTATAGGTTGGCCTCACACTGACCCTGCCTCTAAATATGCAGGAACTGCCCTTCATAGATACTTTATGGGTTGGTCCCACGGCGACCCCACCTCTAAAAATACAGGAACTGACAATCAATTCTATGTTATGGGTTGGTATAACGGAGACTCCTTCTCTAAATGTGCTGGAACTACCCATCACTCTCACCTCATGGGTTGGACCCATGCAGACCCCGCCTCTAAATATTGAGGAACTGCCCATCACTGCCACTTTATGGGTTGGTCCGAAGCAGACCCTGCCTCTAAATATGCAGGAACTGCCCATCATAGCTACTTTATGGGTTGGTCCCACGCAGACCCCACCTCTAAATATTTAGGAACTGCCCATTACTCCCACTTTATGGGTTGGACCAATGCAGACCCCGCCTCTAAATATACAGGAACTGCCAATCAATGCTACTTTATGGGTTAATCCCACGGAGACTCTTCCTCTAAATGTGCTGAAACTACCCATCACTCCCTTATGGGTTGGTCCTATGGAGACCCCACCTCTAAATATACAGGAACTTCCAGTCAAGTCTACTTTATGGGTTGGTCCCACAGACTCTGCTCTTCTAATTGTGATGGAACTGCCCATCACTGCCACTTTATGGGTTGGTCCCACGGAAACCCCACCTCTAAATATAGAGGAACTGCCCATAACTTCCACTTCATGGGTTGGTCCCACGGAGACCCCACCTCTAAATATACAGGAACTGCCCATCACTCCCACTTCATGGGTTGGTCAAACAGAGAAATGCTTCCTTCTGTTTACAGCAGACTGATCACTGGGGGGAGGGGAGACTGAGGAAATGCTTCCTTCTGTTTGCAGCAAGCAGACTGATCACTGGGGGGAAGGGGAGACTGGTGAAATGCTTCTTTCTGTTTGCAGAAGACTGATCACTGTGGGGAGGGGAGACTGAGGAAATGATTCCTCCTGCCTGCAGCAGACTGGTCATAGGGGGAGGGAAGACTGAGGAAATGCTTCCTCCTGTGTGCAGCGGACTGATCACTGGGGAGAGGAGACTGAGGAAATGCTTCCTCCTGTGTGCAGCAGACTGATCACTGGGGAGAGGAGACTGAGGAAATGCTTCCTCCTGTGTGCAGCAGACTGATCACTGGGGAGAGGAGACTGAGGAAATGCTTCCTCCTGCTTGCAGCAGACTGATCACTGGGGAGAGGAGACTGAGGAAATGCTTCCTCCTGTGTGCAGCAGACTGATCACTGGGAAGGGGAGACATCATCTCAGCCCCATGCAAAGTCACTGCCTGGAGGTCAAGGACGGCCTTTTGATGATAAGAGGTGGAGCTTTTCTGAACAATGAAACTCTTGGATGCCAATGAAGTGTTCTGACTTTGAGGATCAGCATGACAGCCAGGCACCTGGTATTTTCAAAGGAGCTTATTAAAAGCAACCTCTCCTGAAAGATTCAGGGCTCTTCTTTTGGGTGGATATTTGGGGTAGTTTTAGGTAAGTTAGTAAATATGACTTTTTTGGGGTGCCATGTATTACTTCATCCTGCATCCGTTTCAAACTCGTGTCAGTTCCTTCAGCGGCTCTGAACTGACGTTGGTGCAGAAAATATCGCATGGAAAAATCGCACAAATACGTGAAGCCGCAGTCTGCGGTAAAACGCTGTAAGTTGCAGATTTGGCATACAGCGCCCCCTGCAGCTACAAAGCACTCAGTATCAAGAGGCAGCCATCATCACCTAGAAGAGCAACCCCTCCCCCCCCCCTCCCATAGACTACGCCACCGCCTAAGTGGGTGCTGTTAATAGCAGCTCTTTGATTCGCAGTTATTGAACGGCGGCTATTTCTGGAGCGCAGTCTTGGAGAGTTCAATGAACAGTGAGGCCTATGATTAGCACGGCTCTCTCTTTATAGCAGGGCAATATGTCGCTTGACTCCGGCTAAATATAATGTAAAGTGCTCGGCACAGATAGGCGTCCCGGCCAAATGACATGGAAAATATGTTGTCACACGTGCTTAGTGTCATGTCACAGCTCAATGGTGTGTTCACCTCGAAGGAAGGGCGCAGGAGACCCGGGGCAATGCCCACCTGAGGCTGCAGAAAAAAATGATGGGTGTACATGGAATATAGGGGACCGTCCAGCCTGGAGAAGAGCTTATAATGAGATTTCAGATGCCGGCTCAGTTTTGATTACTACCAGGAGCGTGAAATGCGTTTAGGTGTGCAAAAAAAATATATATTCTTAGATGGAAAAAGCTGTAAACACACTGTGAGATATTCACATATAAAACACTGTGAACAGCCATCAAACGCAGCCACTGTGCCCATCAAACGCAGCCTCTGTGCCCATCAAATGCAGCCACTGTGCCATCAAAAGCAGCCACTGTGCCATCAAACGCAATCATGTACCCATAAATTGCCACCACTGTGCCCATCAAACACAGCCACTGTGCCCATCAAACACAGCCACTGTGCCCATCAGACACAGCCACTGTGCTATTAAACACAGCCACTGTGCCCATCAAAACGCAGCCACTTGTGCCCATCAAACACAGCCACTGTGCCCATCAAACGCAGCCACTGTGCCCATCAAACGCAGCCACTGTGTCATCAAAAGCAGCCACTGTGCCATCAAAGGCAATCATGTACCCATAAATTGCCACCACTGTGCCCATCAAACACAGCCACTGTGCCCATCAGACACAGCCACTGTGCCCATCAGACACAGCCACTGTGCCCATCATACGCAGCCACTGTGCCCATCAAACGCAGCCACTGTGCCCATAAATTGCCACCACTGTGCCCATCAAATGCAGCCACTGTGCCCATCAAATGCAGCCACTGTGCCCATCAAACAAAGCCAACGTGTCCATCAAAAGCAGCCACTGTACTCATAAATTGCCACCACTGTGCCCATCAAACACAACCACTGTGCCTATCAAATGCAGCCACTTTGCCCATCAAATGCAGCCACTGTGCCATCAAACGCAGCCACTGTACCCATAAATTGCCACCACTGTGCCCATGAAACGCAGCCACTCAATTGCTGCCAGTGTGTCTATCAATTGCCGCTACTGTGCCCCATCAGATGCTGCCAGTGTGCCCCATCAGATGCTGCCTGGAACTTACCTGTCTTGAAGCGGGTCAGCAGCAGTGTCCTGCATGTCCTCCATGTCTTCTTCCGTCCTCTCTCAGGCGTCCAATCACAGCGCCTTATGTTTCAGCCAATCAGGTGACCGGTAACAGACCCGGGAAACCTGTATGGCTGAGAGGCGAATTCCTTTGCTTTGCTAACACACAGCTGAGTGAACAGCGAACGCCCAGCATGGCGCCCACTGTTCACATTTTTGGGCCCCTATTAGAGCCTCCGGCTCTAATCATGGGGTTTCAAAAAACAAAAAACACCCCCGCCGCTGCAATTCAGGTGCCTGAAAAGGAGCCGGACACCGGAATAGGGGTGTCAGCAGCGACCATAGATAGATTCATGCAATGCAGGGACAGTTGTGGAGGAAAGAGGGACTGAGGGGTTTGGGTCTATAGGAGGGACAATTGTGGAGGAAGGAAGGACAGAGGGGTTTGGGTCTATAGGAGGGACAGTTGTGGATGAAGGAGGGCCCGAGGGGTTTGGGTCTATAGGAGGTACAGTTGTGGATAAAGGAAGGACAGAGGGGTTTGGGTCTATAGGAGGTACAGTTGTGGATAAAGGAAGGATAGAGGGGTTTGGGTCTGTAAGGCCGCGTACACACGATCGGTCCATCCGATGAGAACGGACCGAAGGACCGTTTTCATCGGTTAATCGATGAAGCCGACTGATGGTCTGATGTGCCTACACACCATCAGTTAAAAAAACGATCGTTTTAGAACACGGTGACGTAAAACACAACGACATACTGAAAAAAATAAAGTTCAATGCTTCCAAGCATACGTCGACTTGATTCTGAGCATGCGTGGCTTTTTAACCGATGCTTTTGCATACTAACGATCGGTTTTGACCCATCGGTTAGGCGTCCATCGGTTAAATTTTAAAGCAAGTTCTTCTTTTTTTACCGAAGGATAACTGACCGATGGGGCCCACACAGATCGGTTTGGACCGATGAAACGGACCTTCAGTCCGTTTTCATCGATTTTGACTGATCTTATGTATGCAGCCTAAGAGGACAGTTGTAGAGGGAAGAGGAATGGAGGGGTTAGGGTCTATAGGAAGGACAGTTGTGAAGGAAGGAGGGACTGATGGGTTTGGGTCTATAGGAAGGACAGTTGTGAAGGAAGGAGGGACTGATGGGTTTGGGTCTATAGGATGGACAGTTGTAGAGGAAAGAGGGGTGGCAGTGTTTGGGTCTACAAGAGGGACAGTTGTGGAGGTAGGAGGGGCCGAGGGGTTTTTGTCTATAAGAGGACAGTTGAAGAGGAAAGACGGATGGAGGGGTTTGGGTCTATAGGAAGGACAGTTGTGGAGGAAGGAGGGACTGATAGGTTTGGGCAGAGGTGTATTTAGGTTTTGTGCTGCCCTAGGCCTGACTAAACTCGTGCACCCCCTAATTTAAATATGACCCACCCCTTCCTGTCACGGCCACACCCTGTGTTGTTTAAGACCCGCCCTTAAATTTTCAAGTGAGGACACTAGTTCTGAGGGCCTGGGGGGGGGGGCAATGGATTACCTTAATTTACTTAGATTTCCTCTTACTGTCTGGTTGCCCATAGAGCAGGAAGTGAAGGGAAATCTTCGCAATGGGACAGGGATGGTAAAAGTGTTGCCTATAGTTCTACTTTTAGTAGATGGTGCAGCAGAAACATATAGCACAGTGAGGAGGGTTTGTGGTCCAGGATGACAAAACAGTCAAAATTGGAAGTGCCCCCCCCCCCCCACAGTTGCAGAATGAAGGCCGCCCGCATACTAGAAGCAGCGCGGCCGCTTTATGGGGGCGCTAGACTAATTTTCCTAACAGTGTAACGCATGTATGCTGCCCCCCTGCAAAGTGCTGCCCTAGGCCTGGGCCTTGTTGGCCTAGGCCAGGATACAGCTCTGGGTTTGGGTCTATAGGACGGACAGTTGTGGAGGAAGGCAGGACCGAGGGGTTTGGGTCTATAGGACGGACAGTTGTGGAGGAAGGCAGGACTGAGGGGTTTGGGTCTATAGGAGGGACAGTTGTGAAGGAAGGAGGGACTGATGGGATTGGGTCTATAGGACGGACAGTTGTGGAGGAAGACAGGACTGAGGGGTTTGGGTCTATAGGAGGGACAGTTGTGAAGGAAGGAGGGACTGATGGGTTTGGGTCTATAGGACGGACAGTTGTGGAGGAAGACAGGACTGAGGGGTTTGGGTCTATAGGATGGACAGTTGTGGAGGAAGCCAGGACCGAGGGGTTTGGGTCTATAGGACGGACAGTTGTGGAGGAAGACAGGACTGAGGGGTTTGGGTCTATAGGACAGACAGTTGTGGAGGAAGGCAGGACCGAGGGGTTTGGGTCTATAGGACAGACAGTTGTGGAGGAAGGCAGGACTAAGGGGTTTGGGTCTATAGGAGAGACAGTTGTGGAGGAAGGCAGGACTGAGGGGTTTGGGTCTATAGGAGAGACAGTTGTGGAGGAAGGCAGGACCGAGGGGTTTGGGTCTATAGGACAGACAGTTGTGGAGGAAGGCAGGACTGAGGGGTTTGGGTCTATAGGAGAGACAGTTGTGTTGGAAGCCAGGACCGAGGGGTTTGGGTCTATAGGACGGACAGTTGTGGAGGAAGACAGGACTGAGGGGTTTGGGTCTATAGGATGGACAGTTGTGGAGGAAGACAGGACTGAGGGGTTTGGGTCTATAGGATGGACAGTTGTGGAGGAAGACAGGACTGAGGGGTTTGGGTCTATAGGACAGACAGTTGTGAAGGAAGGAGGGACTGATGGGTTTAGGTCTATAGGATGGACAGTTGTGGAGGAAGCCAGGACCGAGGGGTTTGGGTCTATAGGATGGACAGTTGTGGAGGAAGGAGGGACTGAGGGGTTTGGGTCTATAAGGGGAACAGATGAGATGAAGAAAGGGACAGAGGGGTTGGAGATTTGATGGGCATGTTGTAGGCCGGGCTTCTATCATGTATGTTTCAGAAAACAAGGTGACTTTTCGGAAAGGAGCGGGCAGATTGAGCCCCTCAGATGGTCCACGTCAGCAGCCTAAGAGAAGTAAAAATACTCCTGGGATCAATGTATGGCGATCATTAGGCAGATGTATTACTGGAAGGGGAATCTTTATATAGCGATATCCGATCCTCACATGGGATATGTATAGAAAGGAGAATCCGGCATCACAGAAGCAATAAATACGTATGACGCGACTCCGCGAGAGAATTCCCAGCGGACGGGAAAAGGCTTACCGGAGAAGAAGCTGATATTGCACGATTGCCGGATCGGCCTTTATTTTAGAACGCGGCTATTTTGGCATCAGCTAAATCCGGCGCCTCCACTTAACTCCTATAAAAATTTAATGTGGCTTCTCTGGAAAGTATTGACTGAAATACTAGAAATGCAAGATAAGCAGGAGCGCGGCGAGGCTCTTCTAAGGTCATTAGTAGGACTCCGCTCTGCGTATTCCCCGCCAATAATTCTCCGTCTTAAAGGGGCTCACCGCGTTCCTGTATCCAACAAGCGCACATATCATTCAGAACAGAGAGGAGAAGGATAAAGGGACTATAGCGGGGCTTATTCACATAATAATGGGAACCAAACAAAGGTAAGTATGAAGTGGATATGAATTGTCTTCATTATACAAAAAGTAAAAAATGGCGAGCAAACCACATACGTTCGTCAGAGGCGGCTCTAGGCTTTGTGAGGCCTTAGGCAAAACTTGCCATGGGGCCCCACTCACGCCTATGATGTCAAAAATAATTCAAGGACAAGAGCCTCTTCCCCACAACCCTGGCCGGTGGTTGAGGGGGTCTGTGGCCAGGGGGCTTATAAGAATCTGAAAGCCCCCTTTAACAAGGCGGCCCCCAGATCCTGCTCTTTAATAACTAAGGGGCGGGGCCACTGGTGATGTCATCTGGCGAACCCGCCCCTTGTGACAACACTGACTGAGGGCATGCTGGGTCATTGACGTCACAAGGGGTGGTGTCACCGATATTTACTGAGTGTTAGGGACACTGGCGGCCCCGCTCCTGAGTCAGGGCTCATAAGGCTGCCTGAGCACAGCAGCGTTAAGGTCCCCTGTCCCTCAAAACTGGGGTAATGCATTGGGCAAGTTAGGCGGCCATGAGGCCCCTGTGAGTGCGAGGACTTAGGAGACCGCCTAATTAAAGAGCCGCCTCTGTTGGTCGTAAATACAAGTTAAATCCAATATGGTGGTTACACATAGTTACATAGTTAGTTAGTCAGGTTGAAAAAAGACAAAAGTCCATCCAGTTCAATCACAAAAAAATAAACAAACAAAATAAAAAACAGTACAATCCCATACACCCAACTCCATAACCAGAGTTGATCCAGAGGAAGGCAAAAAACTCAGCAGGGTTTTCTGAAGATTGAGTGGTCATACGTTATCCCGACACGTTTCGCCTCAAGACTTCATTGGGGGATGTATGTGTCTACCATAGATAAGCAAGAAAACTATACAATATATATATTTTTTCCTTGCTTATCTATGGTTGACACATACATCCCCTGATGAAGCCTTGAGGCGAAACATGTCAGGATAACGTATGACCACTCAATCTATAGAAAACCCCTATGTGTAACCCCCATACTGGACTCACCTTGTATTAAGGACCTTATGTGCTTTGCTACCCATTTTTAACTGTTTGTATAATAAAGACAATTCATATACACTTCTTAGTTACCTTTGTTTGGTTTCCATTATTATGTGAATAAGCCCCGCTACAGTCCCTTTATCCTTTCCCAATTTATTTTTTAATAAATGAACCCTCTGGGATGAGGTGCGTCACTACAGGTGTCGACTCTCAGTCGGACTAAAACCTAATAATATACAAACACATCTATAGTATATCTAAAGGAAAACAGTTTTAGTTTTGGATGGAATGGAGAGAGAGATTAGAACCCCTGTCTGATTTTAACCACTTAAGACCCAGACCATTATGCAGGTTAAGGGCCTGGCCCCTTTTTGCGATTCGGCACTGCGTCGCTTTAACTGACAATTGCGCGGTCGTGCGACGTGGCTCCCAAACAAAATTGGCGTCCTTTTTTCCCCACAAATAGAACTTTCTTTTGGTGGTATTTGATCCCCTCTGTGTTTTTTATTTTTTACGCTATAAACAAAAATAAAGCGACAATTTAAAAAAATGCAATATTTTTTTACTTTTTGCGATAATAAATATCCCACAAAAAAATATTAAAAAACATATTTTTTCCTCAGTTTAGGTCGATACGTATTCTTCTACCTATTTTTGGTAAAAAAAAAATCACAATAAGCATTTAGCGATTCGTTTGCGCAAAATTTATAGCGTTTACAAAATAGGGGATAGTTTTATGGCATTGTTATTAATAAAAAAAAAATTTTTACTACTAATGGCGGCGATCAGACTGCAACATTACGGCGGACACATCAGACAATTTTGACACATTTTTGGGACCATTGTCATTTTCACATTGAAAAGTGCTATAAAAATGCACTGGTTACTGTGAAAATGACAATTGCAGTTTAGGAGTTAGCCACTAGGGGACGCTGTAGGGGTTAAGTGTGACCTCATATGTGTTTCTAACTGTAGGGGGCGGGGCTGGACGCGTGACGTCAGTGATCGTCTTTCCCTATATCAGGGAACAGACGATCACTGACACTGACACAATGAAGAACGGGGAAGGTTTGTTTACACTCACCTCTCCCCGTTCTTCAGCTCAGATGACGGCTCGCGGGACACCGGTGGCGATTGGGTCCGCGGGTCCCGCAGGCGCGGTCACAGACCACGGCTGGGCTTAAGGAATCACGTAAAGGTATGTGATTGTGCCCAGCCATGCCATTCTGCCGACGTAAATTGGCGTGAATGGGTCCTTAAGTGGTTAAAGGGGAGGTTCACCCTCCAAACAAATTTCAGGCATGCCATGGAGCCCACCCACCCGACCGGCAGTATGCCGGCGTTTTCTCTTTTTTTTTTTATATACATACCTTTTTACAGGCTGTGATTGACGTCCCTCAGCCCGGCGCATACAGCGCGTCACAAGATGCCGAAGGAACCCGAACGTCGGTGCGCAAGCGCCGTATAGGGCAGCACCCACGTTCGGGTTCCTTCGGCATCTCGGGTGGGTGGGCTCCATGGCATGCCTGAAATTTGTTTGGAGGGTGAATCTCCCCTTTAAACGCTGCCTGTGCCCCATTAGGGAGATTCCCCCTTTCTACTTTTCCTGTTTAGTGTAATATCCGAAAGTGAAAGAAAATCACAAATTTTGGGTTGTCACCGGAACACAAATAGAGGGGAAATCTTCCAGTGGGGACACTAGTTCTGGTAATAATCTCACTTTTAGAGGGATTTCCTGTTTTGGCAATGAGGAAAAAAAATAACCTGACAGGGGTTATAACCCTCCTTTATTTCATGCAAAATGGAAAAAATAAAGTTGTGCCTTTAGTTCTACTTTAATGATTCTGAAGCTGGTTCTCCAATTTTCAGATGGGAAAAGTTCTTGTCGGAAATTTCGATCGTCTGTGCGCAAAACACACACACATGCTCGGAATCAATTAGACGCATGCTCGGAATCATTGAACTTCATTTTCCGGCTCGTTGTAGTGTTGTACGTCACCGCGTTCTTGACGGCCGCAATTGTGTGACCGTGTGTATGCAACACAAGTTTGAGCCAAAATTCCGTCAGAAAAAAATCTGCCAGTTTTCTTGTCGGAATTTCCGATCGTGTGTACGCTCCATTAGAGGATGACCCCCCCTCCCCCCCCCCCCACCCGCACGCCTGCCGAGCTGCTGATGTCAGAGACTGAAAATTGCGGCAGGAAAATTGCTCTGCTAGGAATAGAACGATCCAACCCGAGAAATATTCGCTCCATTAATATCATCTCCTGACAGCGTCAGCGCTCCGGAGTCAGCACCGCGCCGGGCATGCTGGGAAACGATCAAGGTGGAGTCACGCCTCAGCGAGCAGCGGCAGATTGGAGGACCTGAAAATATGATTTATCCCGTATACCGTATAGGATCAGAAAAATAATTCAGCAGATTTTTTTTTTGCCGCACTGAAAAGTAGCGGACGCGGCGGAGCCGGTTGGATAGTCGTGTTTTATAAAGGGGATTATTTATCATGAGGGACAGATCTGCACACAATGGTGATTTGTCAACATGAAGCATGACACTCCAATAAAGAAAAGAAAACTGAAGCAATTAAAAGACAAAAAAAAAAAAAGCAACAAAGTAACAAAACTAAAATAAAACACATTGAGTGAAGGGCGCCCCCTCCTGGATTCCTCCGTGCAAACACAAGAAACTTTCCTTGTTTAGGGAGATGGTAAATAATAATAATAAAGGATTATAAAATACACAAGTCCGTCATTTATTGTTCCCTTCGTCGGGGGCTCATTCACACCAACCACACAATGTGCACCATATAACGCATGCATGCTGCCATAGGCATGCGCACAGGGTGTGCCAGGGGTGCCCACGCACTCCCGAATCACTCCCTGCAGTGAAGATTCCCCCTGCTGCCCCGGTGTCCCCTCCCACAGCATGGCTGGCTTCCCTCCTCTCCCATTGGCTACTGTAGTGGGCACACATAGATGATATTTCAGGATGAGTGGGGGAGGGGTAATGTAATTTACCGGCCCCATCCCCTTCTGAATGAACACAGTGAGAGATCGGTACCGTGTTTTTGAGCTTTCAGGTGCACACCCTAATGCCACAGGCTGCGCACACCTATGCATGCTACTGTGCGGCGAGAAGGTCTGTGAAAATAAAGTTTTATATGGCAAAGTGACCACCAAAGTTGCACGCCAAAGTCGGTGCAACTTCGCAATGGAAATTGCACGATTTTTAAGTTGCACAAGTGTGAATCTTAGGCTCTGTTTTCCACTGCTGAGAGTTGTTGTGCGACTTGACACATGTGAAGTCGCATGACAAGTCAAAACCCATGTATTTCTATGGTCCCCATTGTAATTAGTGCGACTAAAGTTGCAGCGACTCCAAAAAAAGTTTTTTGCACTACTTTGTTCTGACTTTGTTTCCGACTTGTTCTCTCGTGGTTTTTACTGGCCGCATGACATCGCATCAAAAATCGCATTGCAAAGTCGCAACACTTTGGGGTCACAATAGTGGAAACTAGGGTTGTCCCGATACTGATACTAGTATCCGTATCGGGACCGATACCGAGCATTTGTACTCGCACAAATGCTCCCGAAGCCTGACCCGATACCTGGTCGGCGGCGTGTGGACCCTCAGCGGAGAGGATGGGTGGCGTCAGTAGGCCGATTGGCCCGACTCAGTGGGCGGAGCGGGCGAACGGATTCAGTGGGCAGGGAGGGCGGGTCTGGCATCAGTAGGCGGATCGGGCAGAGTGGGCGGGTGGCCTCAGTAGGCGGAGCGGTCACCATCATCTTGGCAAACCCTGCACTTGGCCACAGTAAGCCACCAGCTGACATCTTGTTACACCCAGCCTATATAGTTGAGGCTGGGTGTAACAAGATGTCTGCTGATACTTACCGATGCCGAGTGCAGGGTGTACCAAGATGGCCGCTGTAGCATAGCATTTCCTCATGTCATTTATTGCTGCATTTCAGTGCCTGCCCATTAGTGCCAGCCACCTGTCAGTGCCATCAGTTCCCATAAGTGCCGCCTATCAATGCCATCTAACAGTGCCAGCATAGGTGTGCACACAGGGTGTGCTGGGTGTGCCTGGGCACACCCTAATCACCCCATGTACATTAACATTATCCAGGAGTGACACCAGGTGGGTGGTTTGGGGTGTAAATGCCCCCATTATATTAAAAGCTAGGTTCAACTAGAAACACACTCAGGGGCGGACTGACCATTCGGTCACTCGGGCACTGCCAAGGGCCCGATGCCACTAGGGGGCCCCATCCAGGTTGCCAGGCTCAGTAAAACCAGGGACATGTCCCTGATATGTCCGATACCGACATGCTTTTGATGTGAAAACCTCAAGATTTTAGCTGCCCCACCTCTGCACTGCCTCCTGGCGTGGTGGCCATCTGTAAGCCCGGGGGCCCCATAATGTTCTTTTGCTCGGGGGCCCCATGAGTTGTCAGTCCTCCCCTGAACACACTACACTCATATTGAGAGTGTAGCATAATATGCTCCCAATCAACTGTCTCCCACCATCAGAGCCTCCTCCATGTGGCACCAGGTGGCGTTCATGTGTGTTTGAGCTTTGGGGTGCACACTCTAATGCAATAGGCAATGAGTGCCCATAACTGCCGCCTATAACTCCACACGGTAATGCAAGGCTTTCTCCCTGGTGTGGAGTGTCGTGCTCGCCCCCTCCCTTGGACTACAGGAGAGTCAGGACGTTCTCTACTTTACAGATAGAGAAATGAGCTGTGTGTTAGTGGGTGTCCTGACTCACCTGTAGTCCAAGGGGAGGGGGCGAGCACGACACTCCACACCGGGGAGAAAGCCTCGCATTACTGTGTGGAGTTACAGACAGAAGAACAGGAAGTGAGGATTTCCCAGAAGAAATAAGGACATTTAAAAGCAAAATGGAAGGATGAGGTAAGTGAAGGAGGACTGCACTAAGGTAAAGGAAGCTGTTTAGGGAAAAAATAATTGTACCTTTACAACCCCTTTAAGCCGCATTTTTTTTTTAGGAAAAGCAAACTGGCCTTGAAAAAAAAAAAAATCCGACCTTGATCCCTATACTTGGCCTCATCCGACACGTACGAGTCCTCGGTGCCGCTGACGTCATAGCGCTATGTGTACAACGCGGGCGCCTGACGGGAACTAACCTCCGCTCTCATATTAAGTAATTGCTTTTTCTAAATAGCGACATTTATACAGAAAAAAAAACAAACCCAATGTTTGCGGCCCCCGTCACCTTCGCAGCGTCGGTTCAGCGAGGCCCCGCGTCTATTTTTATTCCATTTTATTATTTGAAGGGGGAAAAAAAAACATCTTTTCTCTCAACTTGTCAGAAGCGTTTAAGCTAAGTGGCGATTATGTCTGCGCTCAGTAATGCGGCGAGCGATGGAAGACGGATTTGGGGGAGGGCAGAGCGAGCGCGGAAGACGCAGCCATGAGTCATGATGTGTTATTAAAGTCTATTTATCATCGCTCATCGCTGAAGGGAATCAAACAATGAGTGACGGGCGACCAATCAGAGTGACAACACCGAGGTCATCGCGTCCAAATTCCTCCCAGGGGCCGAAAAGGAAGAGAAGTAGTACTGTGCAGTGTGAGAGTCCATACATACAGAATAAGAACAGATACTGAGAATTACACCCGGCATACAGGACAAGAGAAGTAGTACTGTGCAGAGTCCATACATACAGAATAAGGAGAGATACCGAGAATTACATCCGACATACAGGACAAGAGAAGTAGTACTGTGCAGAGTCCATACATACAGAATAAGGACTGATACCGAGAATTACACTCGGCATACAGGACAAGAGAAGTAGTACTGTGCAGAGTCCATACATACAGAATAAGGACTGATACCGAGAATTACACTCGGCATACAGGACAAGAGAAGAAGTACTGTGCAGAGTCCATACATACAGAATAAGAACAGATACTGAGAATTACACCCGGCATACAGGACAAGAGAAGTAGTACTGTGCAGAGTCCATACATACAGAATAAGGACAGATACCGAGAATTACATCCGACATACAGGACAAGAGAAGTAGTACTGTGCAGAGTCCATACATACAGAATAAGGACAGATACCGAGAATTACACCCACCATACAGGACAGGAGAAGTAGTACTGTGCAGAGTCCATACATACAGAATAAGGACTGATACCGAGAATTACACTCGGCATACAGGACAAGAGAAGTAGTACTGTGCAGAGTCCATACATACAGAATAAGGACAGATACCGAGAATTACACCCGACATACAGGACAAGAGAAGTAGTACTGTGCAGAGTCCATACATACAGAATAAGGACAGATACCAAGAATTACACCCACCATACAGGACAGGAGAAGTGGTACTGTGCAGAGTCCATACATACAGAATAAGAACAGATACCGAGAATTACACCCGACATACAGGACAAGAGAAGTAGTACTGTGCAGAGTCCATACATACAGAATAAGAACAGATACTGAGAATTACACCCGGCATACAGGACATGACCGGCGGAGGACTGAGCCTGGCAACCTTATGTAACCCTGTCCCCTAACCCACCAAAAACCCCACTTAACCCCACAACTACCAAAAATAACGTGGACTAAGTTGTGGAGAAATTGGCCTTAAGGCCTACTTTATTTATTTAACAAATAGAATTTAATATAAAATTTAATATAAATAACATTATAAATAACTTTTAAATAACCGTGTAAACTATAACTCTTGGTGGTCAAAAAGCCACACCTCAAACCTGGTCACTGGAACAAAATTCTTCCCTAGGCCTCAGTCGCACAGCACCGACTCGGAGGCAGTATGACGGTCCACAGTGACCTACAAAACTTTAACCCCTTCCTGGTTAACCTGCGTCAACCGGAAGGTACGTAATACTCCCATACCACGTATGGGTACAGCCTTTTCTACCCAAACTTTATTCCTGTACTATTCTTTCCGAGCCCGAAAAGAACCGCCCCCCAAGGAACCTAACCCCAGGGAGGGTGGGTGGGCAGCTTGTTCCTAGTGAAATGGAGGAGTGACGAATCGTCACTTCCTCCAGCTAGACTAGGACCCTCCCCTTCCCCTTAAAGTAAACTGGCCAATTGCTGAGCCAGTCCCGCCCTGTCATGCCGCCCCTCCCCTATGCTGTGCTCTGTCCAGGGCTCTCTAGAGAAGTAGTACTGTGCAGAGTCCATACATACAGAATAAGGACAGATACTGAGAATTACACCCAGCATACAGGACAAGAGAAGTAGTACTGTGCAGAGTCCATACATACAGAATAAGGACTGATACTGAGAATTACACCCGACATACAGGACAAGAGAAGTAGTACTGTGCCGAGTCCATACATACAGAATAAGGACAGATACTGAGAATTACACCCGACATACAGGACAAGAGAAGTAGTACTGTGCCGAGTCCATACATACAGAATAAGGACTGATACCGAGAATTACACCCGACATACAGGACAAGAGAAGTAATACTGTGCAGAGTCCATACATACAGAATAAGGACAGATACTGAGAATTACACCCGACATACAGGACAAGAGAAGTAGTACTGTGCAGAGTCCATACATACAGAATAAGAACAGATACCGAGAATTACACCTGACATACAGGACAAGAGAAGTGGTACTGTGCAGAGTCCATACATACAGAATAAGGACTGATACCGAGAATTACACCCGACATACAGGACAAGAGAAGTAGTACTGTGCAGAGTCCATACATACAGAATAAGGACAGATACCGAGAATTACACCCGACATACAGGACAAGAGAAGTAGTACTGTGCAGAGTCCATACATACAGAATAAGAACAGATACTGAGAATTACACCCGACATACAGGATAGGAGAAGTAATACTGTGCAGAGTCCATACATACAGAATAAGGACAGATACTGAGAATTACACCCGGCATACAGGACAAGAGAAGTAGTACTGTGCAGAGTCCATACATACAGAATAAGGACTGATACTGAGAATTACACCCGACATACAGGATAGGAGAAGTAATACTGTGCAGAGTCCATACATACAGAATAAGGACAGATACTGAGAATTACACCCGGCATACAGGACAAGAGAAGTAGTACTGTGCAGAGTCCATACATACAGAATAAGGACAGATACTGAGAATTACACCCGGCATACAGGACAAGAGAAGTAGTACTGTGCAGAGTCCATACATACAGAATAAGGACAGATACTGAGAATTACACCCAGCATACAGGACAAGAGAAGTAGTACTGTGCAGAGTCCATACATACAGAATAAGGACTGATACTGAGAATTACACCCGACATACAGGACAAGAGAAGTAGTACTGTGCCGAGTCCATACATACAGAATAAGGACAGATACCGAGAATTACACCCGACATACAGGACAAGAGAAGTGGTACTGTGCAGAGTCCATACATACAGAATAAGGACAGATACTGAGAATTACACCCGGCATACAGGACAAGAGAAGTAGTACTGTGCAGAGTCCATACATACAGAATAAGAACAGATACTGAGAATTACACCCAACATACAGGACAAGAGAAGTAGTACTGTGCACAGTCCATACATACAGAATAAGGACAGATACTGAGAATTACACCCGACATACAGGATAGGAGAAGTAATACTGTGCAGAGTCCATACATACAGAATAAGGACAGATACTGAGAATTACACCCGGCATACAGGACAAGAGAAGTAGTACTGTGCAGAGTCCATACATACAGAATAAGGACTGATACTGAGAATTACACCCGACATACAGGATAGGAGAAGTAATACTGTGCAGAGTCCATACATACAGAATAAGGACAGATACTGAGAATTACACCCGGCATACAGGACAAGAGAAGTAGTACTGTGCAGAGTCCATACATACAGAATAAGGACAGATACTGAGAATTACACCCGGCATACAGGACAAGAGAAGTAGTACTGTGCAGAGTCCATACATACAGAATAAGGACAGATACTGAGAATTACACCCAGCATACAGGACAAGAGAAGTAGTACTGTGCAGAGTCCATACATACAGAATAAGGACTGATACTGAGAATTACACCCGACATACAGGACAAGAGAAGTAGTACTGTGCCGAGTCCATACATACAGAATAAGGACAGATACTGAGAATTACACCCGACATACAGGACAAGAGAAGTAGTACTGTGCCGAGTCCATACATACAGAATAAGGACTGATACCGAGAATTACACCCGACATACAGGACAAGAGAAGTAATACTGTGCAGAGTCCATACATACAGAATAAGGACAGATACTGAGAATTACACCCGACATACAGGACAAGAGAAGTAGTACTGTGCAGAGTCCATACATACAGAATAAGAACAGATACCGAGAATTACACCTGACATACAGGACAAGAGAAGTGGTACTGTGCAGAGTCCATACATACAGAATAAGGACTGATACCGAGAATTACACCCGACATACAGGACAAGAGAAGTAGTACTGTGCAGAGTCCATACATACAGAATAAGGACAGATACCGAGAATTACACCCGACATACAGGACAAGAGAAGTAGTACTGTGCAGAGTCCATACATACAGAATAAGAACAGATACTGAGAATTACACCCGACATACAGGATAGGAGAAGTAATACTGTGCAGAGTCCATACATACAGAATAAGGACAGATACTGAGAATTACACCCGGCATACAGGACAAGAGAAGTAGTACTGTGCAGAGTCCATACATACAGAATAAGGACTGATACTGAGAATTACACCCGACATACAGGATAGGAGAAGTAATACTGTGCAGAGTCCATACATACAGAATAAGGACAGATACTGAGAATTACACCCGGCATACAGGACAAGAGAAGTAGTACTGTGCAGAGTCCATACATACAGAATAAGGACAGATACTGAGAATTACACCCGGCATACAGGACAAGAGAAGTAGTACTGTGCAGAGTCCATACATACAGAATAAGGACAGATACTGAGAATTACACCCAGCATACAGGACAAGAGAAGTAGTACTGTGCAGAGTCCATACATACAGAATAAGGACTGATACTGAGAATTACACCCGACATACAGGACAAGAGAAGTAGTACTGTGCCGAGTCCATACATACAGAATAAGGACAGATACTGAGAATTACACCCGACATACAGGACAAGAGAAGTAGTACTGTGCCGAGTCCATACATACAGAATAAGGACTGATACCGAGAATTACACCCGACATACAGGACAAGAGAAGTAATACTGTGCAGAGTCCATACATACAGAATAAGGACAGATACTGAGAATTACACCCGACATACAGGACAAGAGAAGTAGTACTGTGCAGAGTCCATACATACAGAATAAGAACAGATACCGAGAATTACACCTGACATACAGGACAAGAGAAGTGGTACTGTGCAGAGTCCATACATACAGAATAAGGACTGATACCGAGAATTACACCCGACATACAGGACAAGAGAAGTAGTACTGTGCAGAGTCCATACATACAGAATAAGGACAGATACCGAGAATTACACCCGACATACAGGACAAGAGAAGTAGTACTGTGCAGAGTCCATACATACAGAATAAGAACAGATACTGAGAATTATTACATATTACTAAGTTGTACTGAGCCCCAGTCTCATATCACTCGGTTTGATCACACCGGTCTTTCCAGTCTATAGCTCAGAAATCATATTATCATTAGAATTGATTTCCAGGTCTCTAGGCGTCTGTAGCAGACTTATACTGCCATCTAGTGTCTGAATTTGCACATAGCAGCATCTCATTAGTAGAGCGGTCAGGTTTTATGAGATCAGAGGGTTGAGGGGTTTATGAATAAAAATGTATTATTTTCCTGATAAGAGGAGATTAGAGTGATTAAAAAAAGGACGGCATTGAATGGGCCAAACAGCTAATAAAAAAAAAAAACAATATTGTATGAAAGTCACCAGCTTAGAGTGATACCCCAGATGCAGTGGCGGCTGGTGGTCAATTTTTTATTTTTTTTGCAGCTACTGTGCCCATCAAATTCAGCTACTGTGACACCACTGTGCCATCAAATGCAGGTACTGTAGCCATCAATTGCTGCCGGTGTGACCATCAATTGCGGCTACTGTGCCCATCAATTGCTGACACTGTGCCTATTAATTGCCGCTACTGTGCCCATCAACTTCTGGTACTGTGCCCATCAACTTCCACTACTGTGCCCATCAACTTCCGCTACTGTGCCCATCAACTTCTGCTACTGTGCCCATCAACTTCTGCTACTGTGCCCATCAATTGCTGCCAGTGTGCCCATCAATTGCTGACACTGTGCCTATCAGTTGCTGACACTGTGCCTATTATTTGCCGCTACTGTGCCCATCAACTTCCACTACTGTGCCCATCAACTTCCGCTACTGTGCCCATCAACTTCCACTACTGTGCCCATCAACTTCTGCTACTGTGCCCATCAACTGCTGCTACTGTGCCCATCAACTTCCACTACTGTGCCCATCAACTTCCGCTACTGTGCCCATCAACTTCCACTACTGTGCCCATCAACTGCTGCTACTGTGCCCATCAACTGCTGCTACTGTGCCCATCAATTTCCACTACTGTGCCCATCAACTTCCGCTACTGTGCCCATCAACTTCCACTACTGTTCCCATCAGCTGCCACTACTGTGCCCATCAACTTCCGCTACTGTGCTGACACTGTGCCCCTCAATTGCTGCCAGTGTGCCGATCAATTGCTGCCAGTGTGCCCATCTAATCCTGCCAGTGTGCCAATCAGTTGCTGACACTGTGCCTATCAGTTACTGCCAGTGTGCCTATTAATTGCCGCTACTGTGCCCATCAACTTCCGCTACTGTGCCCATCAACTTCTGCTACTGTGTCCATCAACTTCCGCTACTGTGCCCATAAACTTCTGCTACTGTGCCCATCAACTTCTGCTACTGTGCCCATCAACTTCCGCTACTGTGCCCATAAACTTCTGCTACTGTGCCCATCAGCTGCCGCTACTCTGTCCATCAACTGCCACTACTGTGCTCGGTATCTGGCCTGGGAGGGCGCTGATAACAGGAGCAGTTTGGAGGAAGTCTTCTCTGAGAGCAGCGGGAGCGAGGAGGACAGCGTCAGTACTACAGCACGGGACTTACAAGGAGGGAGACTGACAAACGTAGCAGGTCTCTCTGGAAGAGGCGTCATTAAAGAATTGTGTGTGTGCTTCTCATCCAATTGCCGGTGCTTCTGGATTCTAAAACATAAAAATCACATCAGTTGCTGTAGCTCTAAAGCTGTCCATACACTATACAATCTGATTGTACAGTCTATTTTATTTACCAAACTATGTAATTGGGACAATCCCAAACAAACCATTCAATTTGTATCAAATCAGGGGCTTGTACTACACTGTAGATCTAAAGGAGATTGTATAATCAGATTGTATAATGTATGGTGACCTTTACGTGAGGACTTAACAGTCTGCAGCAACTTCTGCAAGTGCTGTGTGCACAAGGCGCCCCCTGCTGGCTGCACACTCCATACCTCAGGGTGCGCAGTGTACATATATAAAGGAACCACTTGTACTTTTATTAGCCCTAAAATGGACTGATAATTAATGAATGGCTCCATATATATTGTAGAAACATTGTTGGTGGTGGGCTCCGGTGCCCTATGCCATGGCATAAGTTAACTGACCCTCTAGATCAGGGTGTCCAGACTATGACCAGAGGGCCACATCTGACCTACTACAAGATTTTATCCAAGCTGCAGCACCTGTATGTGAAAATACCCCCGACTGGTTGTCATTGATCTGCGTATTGTAATATAGAGACTGGCATATCCACTGGCAGCCAACCAGCCATGACCCTACCCAGTTCCCCTGATGGCACTCACAGATATAAGAGAAGGTTCCGATGGGCAATCCTGGTTGTAAGCATAGAAAGACTCCGATGGGCACGCCTGGATGTAAGAGGGGACTCTGAGATGGGCACTCCCAGATATGAGAAAAGATTTCTATGGGCACTCCCAGGTGTAAAGAGAGCGAGACTCCAATGGGGACTCCCAGATGTAGAGAAGGAAAGTCTCCGATGGGCACTCCTGGATGTAGGGGGTTTGGGGGGGTAAGACTGATGGGCACTCCTGGATGTAAGGGATTGGGGGGGTAAGACTCTGATGGGCGCTCCTGGATGTAAGGGGTTTGGGGGGGTAAGACTCTGATGGGCACTCCTGGATGAAAGGGGTTTGGGGGGGGTAAGACTCTGATGGGCACTCCTGGATGTAAGGGGTTTGGGGGGTAAGACTCTGATGGGCACTCCTGGATGTAAGGGGTTTTGGGGGGGGGTAAGACTCTGATGGGCACTCCTGGATGTAAGGGATTGGGGGGGGGGGTAAGACTCTGATGGGCACTCCTGGATGTAGGGGGTTTGGGGGGTTAAGACTGATGGGCACTCCTGGATTTAAGGGATTTGGGGGGGGTAAGACTCTGATGGGCACTCCTGGATGTAAGGGATTGGGGGGGGGGGGGTAAGACTCTGATGGGCACTCCTGGATGTAAGGGGTTTGGGGGGGTAAGACTGATGGGCACTCCTGGATGTAAGGGGTTTGGGGGGTAAGACTCTGATGGGCACTCCTGGATGTAAGGGGTTTGGGGGGTAAGACTCTGATGGGCACTCCTGGATGTAAGGGTTTAGAGGGGGGGGTAAGACTCTGATGGGCACTCCTGGATGCAAAGGGTTTGGGGGGGGGGGGAGACTGATGGGCACTCCTGGATGCAAAGGGTTTGGGGGGGGGGAGACTCTGATGGGCACTCCTGGATGTAAGGGGTTTGGGGGGTAAGACTCTGATGGGCACTCCTGGATGTAAGGGGTTTTAGAGGGGGGGGTAAGACTCTGATGGGCACTCCTGGATGCAAAGGGGTTTGGGGGGGGGGGAGACTCTGATGGGCGCTCTTCGATGTAAGGAGTTGGGGGGGGCGGAGACTCTGCTGGGCACTCCTGGATGTTAGGGGTTTGCGGGGGTAATGCTCTGATGGGTACTCCTGGATGTAAGGGGTTTGGGGGGGTAAGACTCTGATGGGCACTCCTGGATGTATGTGTGTAAGGGGTTTGGGGGGGGGGGGTAAGTCTCTGATGGGCACTCCTGGATGTAAGGTGTTGGGGGGGGGGGGGGGGTAAGACTCTGATGGGCACTCCTGGATGCAAAGGGTTTGGGGGGGGACTCTGATGGGCACTCCTGGATGTTAGGGGTTTGCAGGGGTATAGCTCTGATGGGTACTCCTGGATGTAAGGGGTTTGGGGGGGTAAGACTCTGATGGGCACTGACCTGGAGGGGGTGTAAGGGTTGGGGGTGTTGGGGGGGGGGGGTTGGGGGGGGTTGGGGGGGGGGGGGTAAGACTCTGATGGGCACTCCTGGATGCAAAGGGTTTGGGGGGGGAGGGACTCTGATGGCTGCTCCTGGATGTAAGAATGATTTGTACCGAAATGTTTGGAGACCATTGCTCTACATAGTGACTGTATGTGGCAGATACTAGATATCTCCATCCAAATAAGCCACCAAAACTATCCCATTGGACGACAAATCCACCGAACCATCCTGTACTCTATCCTGCCATGGCATGGAGTCACGTCGATTGGCCTGCTGGAGGACAAAGCCACTGAGCCACAATGGCAGCCACCTCTGCGATTTGTTTCTTTGGCTGGTTCCTTCTGGGTAATGCGACCACTAAATGGGGACATGAGCCGCCCCCCCCAAGGTCATTCATTTTCAGCACATATTATGCAGCACACAATCACTTAGAATATGTAGAGATCATTTATAAATCATTTAATTGTATTTTTTTTTTTTTCACAGAGATACAACAGTAATTTATAAAAAATATTCCTCGGAGAAGATTCAAGGAAAGACAGCAAGTGAAACCAACCCGTGACCTGCTAAATACCAGCTACTGCCCAGTGCCTTCCCTTCCCCCAACCCCCCAAATGGTGGGCCAGGCTGGAACTGAATGACTGACTAGGATACATGGGAGCAAAGTGCAAAAAATAGAGGGTGATGGGAACATTAGAGTGTAAGCTCCTCGGGGGCAGAGACTGGTGTTACCGGCTCAGTGTTCTCTGTACAGCACTATGGTATATGTCAGAGCTATATAAATGTATAACAGCGTGTGACCATGGGGGGGAAGGGGGGGCATTAGAGTGTATGCTTCTGGGTGCAGAGACTGATGCAACCGGCTCAGTGTTCTCTGTACAGCACTATCCTATATGTTAGGGCTATATAAATGTATAATAATAGCGTGTGTGACTGTGGGGGGGGGGCATTAAAATGCATTCCCTCTGATGCAGAGACTGATAGGGCTATTGGCAGATATGGATGAAGAATAACCTAAATGTAGAGGAGGGTCTGAGGTGCTTTATGTCAGGAAAATTAGTACGAAAGAATGCATTACCAGTTATGGCCAGAAGGGGGCAGATGGATCTTTGTACCTTTATATTTCCGACCGTATGCTACCTGTGTATTTAAGAGCTGATTATTTCAACATTTTTCATTCTGAACATCAGATCAATCCAATCTGCAGAGAATAATTTGGGGGGGAGTTGTAAAACTGCCCCCAAACTCTACCCCCTTTAGCTGCTGAGGCAGCAGCCAAAAGATGTACACATGCCGTAGTAGGCATTAAGGCCTCTGTTGGTTTTGGTGGGTGCTACCACCTGCCAATCACGACCCATTCAAGTAAATGGGGCCACCCGGCAAGCGCCTGGCAACTGTGGGGTCCAAGGGGGTTAAAGCAGGTGAGAAAGCAACACAACATTGCCCGCTTAAACCCCTTGTTTGCTGTACTGTGCAGGCACTTGCAGAGTGTCCTCATTCACTTGAATAGTTCATGCTTGGCAGGTGCTACACCCACCGACCATGGCAGGGCATATAACAACTGCTGTGACATGTATAGGCACTGCAGCTAAAGGGGGTGGAGGTGATAAAAACACAATTTTGGGGTCTAGACCACCACCTCCTATAAGGCTGCTTTCGCACTGATGTCATGCGGTTTACCTGAATCAAAACTCCTGCATTCAGAAACTGCATCACACCTGCAGGATATCATAGAAGTCTATGGTAAAGCGCAGGAGTCGGCACTACAGAAAAGGCATTGGCTCATGCGGCTCTTTCTCCCTACTACAGTTCCAACTTTACAAGTACAGGGGAACCTCGGTTTACGAGTAACGCCGTTAACGAGCGTTTTCAATAACAAGCAACTTTTTTTTTTTTTTTTTTTTATTCTGACTCAGTTTGCGAGTGTTGTCTCGCAAAACCAGCCGAATTCAAGCTAATGGGGTGTGCAGTACCGCATTTGGCCAGAGGTGCGGGGGGTGCCAGTGACACTCAGAAATATTCCGTTCCCTTCCGAGATTAGCCAAGCTGTCCCGAGTATTGCCAAGGCTCTCTGGCGCGCCACCTCTGGCCACATGCAGTATACACACACACACACACACACACACACACACACACACACACACGTGCAGGTGTAAAGACGCGGGAACTCAGCACAGGAATGGTGGGAACTCCTCATAATGGACACAGCAGATGTACAAATCCGGAAACAAACAATACCAGTTCTGGTTAGAACAACAACCTTGTATGAGGGTCGGCATTTTATGGGCTGGAGTGATATTCAGGAGAATGAAGCCTCTCTCTCCGCTTACTAAGTTCTTCGCCGATATTCGGTTTCATACACCACCGAAATAAAGCCAGACACAACGTTGTGTAGTAGAATAAAACATCTTATTTAATTAAAAAAAATGATATATATATATATAATCAAATAGCTTTACCCAACGGTCCCACATCAACATTACTGTACAAGAAATAAAATCATTTATAAAAGTTCACAAGGTGGCAGAGGGGGCACTGCCTTGGCGCCTCTACTGCTCCTCGCTCTCCTGGTACTGCGCCTCAATAGCGCTGGAGTTAAAGTAGATGACCGTTATGGTAATATCGTCCCTGTACATCCTGGACAGATCCTCGGGCAGGCTCAGCATGGCAGCCAGTCTCTCCTGGTCCACTTCTCCGTCCTCGTTGGTGCCAACGGCATTCCGGATCAGGTGCGTGGCAACGTTCCGGTCCTGCGTGTTGACCCTGCTGCTGTTCTGCCTCTGAAGAAGCAGGTCATGCATGGTGCCTAGGCTACGCTTCTCTGTGGAAATCCGGGGCTCCTGAATGCTGATTTCGGATAGGTGTTCTGCTACGAGGCGAACCACCTCCTGGTTGTCAAGCAAGTCCCAAAGTCCGTCGGAGGCCATGACCAGGAACTTGTCCTGTGGCCTCAGTTTGTGGTAGGTGACCTCCGGGGTCGCCGTTAGGTATGGAGGGGTGTGGTAGTTTGCCGGGTAATACTGATAAATATTTAAAGGTTCCGCATCGCAGGCGCCCTGAAGGACGCTTTTCTGCAGCTCCTCGCTCCATTTGAAACGAATGTCCCCAAAGGCCCGGAAGGGCATCAAGAGCCCCAACAACCGTTGGTCAGACACAACTGTCTCCTCCTCGGACTCGGGGTGCTCTGACTGCACCCTCTGCAGCTCGGATAGATTAAAAGCATTGTGGTCAGCTGTAAGTGGGACACTGGACCAAGTGCCATTGTGGTCTTGGACGCCCAGCACCGCCCGGCAGTCTCCAGAATTAGCGACGTGAAGGTGGAGACCGTCTACGTGCGAGACGCAGGCCGTGGCCCCAGAAAAGGCGACTTGTAAGGTGATGTTCCTGAGCAACTGGTTGTCAGTGGGGACCTGGGCCTCCAGCGAGATGTCAGAGTCCAGCCTCTGGAAGGCGTAGGCCATAGCGTCCGCCACGTTCATGCCGGATTCGTTGTCCAGGTCGATAAGCTCCTGCCAAAACACCCGCAGGTGGTCGGCGTAGAGCGAGGCGATCTCTCGGTACATGTAGTCATTTTTGTGCTTGTGCCAGTGGAGGATGGGAAGGACGGGCTTCATTTTCTCCCGGGCGAGCTCCATCTCCTCCAAGCTTGCCTGTGACATCAGGGAGACGGCGATGTAGTAGAAGAGGCGCTCGCTGACCGACTGAGCGCAGGCGGCCCCAGCGTGGCCATCAAAGACTCCAAACAGGTTCCCTTTGCTCTGCAGGCATGTGGCGGCGCTCCGGCGGTCCTCGCAAGGCATGTTAGAGGCCAGGATGTTGCTTTCGAACTTCAGGATTGTACCACAGTTTTTGGGATCGCCGTCCGCTATCTTGTAGGAATGCTCGTTGGCTCGTAGGATGTCATTAATCTTCTCTGGTAACAACTGATAGCTGACATCCTCAGCCGTGGGCCGGTAGGACCGGTCAGTGGAGTAGAGCAGTGGATAGCAAAGACACGTCTGTGTGGCGGCACTACCAGACCGCGCTCGCCGCCATCTTGCCTGGCCTCTTCTCATTAGACATTGCGAATAAGAACGTTTCCCTCCATGGAGAAGGTTAATCTGACGCTTGGCGGTTCTCAGGACCCACCCAGAGAAGGTGCTGGACATTCTAACAGGCACCAGACTAAGATATCCTGGTTTCCGCTCTGTAGATCAGAGAAATCTTTGGTTTCCTGCAGAAAAAAAAAAACAAAAAAACCATTAGTTTATTATTTGTGATTTACAATATTACCGACAAATCAAAAAAAAAAAAAAAAAAAAAACGACACTGTGTGCACACCAAGTACTCATTATAGTTATCATAATACCTGTAAATAATTTTTTACATGACTGTTGCCCTTTCATATTTTAATTTCACAAACCGGTTTCTAAGTTCTCCCTCTAGTAGGAGGCGCAGGGTCTGGAGGAGCCAAGTCAGGAAACGCAGGGTCCAGAGGAAACAAGCCAAGAGCCAAGTCAGGGGGCGCAGGGTCCAGAGGAGCCAAGCCGAGAGCCAAGTCAGGGGGCGCCAAGAGCCAAGTCAGGGGGCCGTGAGAGCCAAGTCAGGGGGCCATGAGAGCCAAGTCAGGGGGTGCAGGGTCCAGAGGAGCCAAGCCAAGAGCCAAGTCAGGGGGCACCGAGAGCCAAGTCAGGGTCCAGAGGAGCCAAGCCAAGAGCCAAGTCAGGGGGCGCCGAGAGCTAATTTAGGGGGGTGCAGGATCCAGAGGAGCCAAGCCGAGAGCCAAGTCAGGGGGCACTGAGAGCCAAGTCAGGGGGTGCAGGGTCCAGAGGAGCCAAGCCAAGAGCCAAGTCAGGGGGTGCTGAGAGCCAATTCAGGGGGTGCAGGGTCCAGAGGAGCCAAGCCAAGAGCCAAGTCAGGGGGCACCGAGAGCCAAGTCAGGGTCCAGAGGAGCCAAGCCAAGAGCCAAGTCAGGGGGCGCCGAGAGCTAATTTAGGGGGTGCAGGATCCAGAGGAGCCAAGCCGAGAGCCAAGTCAGGGGGCACTGAGAGCCAAGTCAGGGGGTGCAGGGTCCAGAGGAGCCAAGCCAAGAGCCAAGTCAGGGGGTGCTGAGAGCCAATTCAGGGGGTGCAGGGTCCAGAGGAGCCAAGCCAAGAGCCAAGTCAGGGGGCGCTGAGAGCCAAGTCAGGGTCCAGAGGAGCCAAGCCGACAGCGAGGTCAATAAATGGCACAGCAACACACAGCAGATGCATTGAGGCAATGCCCATTAATGAGCATGCATTGTCACAACGCACATGTGTGAATGGGCCCCTAGATTCGGTGTGGCTGGATTCATACCAATACAGGATTTCCCTCTGTTTTTTTTTAATTAAAATAAATTGAAATGCGTCAAATTGTCCCAACATGTCAGGCATTTCCAATGCACTTTTTATTGATGCATATTGAGAATTAGGATTTTCATTGATTTAAATAGAAAATGAAAAAAAAAAAAAAAGTTGCAGAGATGTGAATGCAGCGTGAGAGTAATACTGTATATGAGGAGTCCTCCTCAACCTTTCTCCCCACCCCCACCTGCCCAGGACTAGAATACACTACAGAGAGTATATATACACCTTTGTATCAGGTCACTCTAAGGGCAAAGTCCTTAGTGGAAAAGAACAAGTTCTCTACGCCTATAATTATACATAGAAACAAGACTTATATAACGGCGCTTATACATTTCAGGAGTGCGTTTATATGTGAACTTGCATTACATCCTGCGTTGCGTTAAAGTCCATTGAAATGAATGGACTGAAAACGCTCCCTAGTGTGCCAAACAGCAGACACGCACCAACAAACAACCATGCATTGCCAGAGGTGCGTTTCCTTAGTGCGTTGGAGTGCCAACCAATCATGTTACAGTGGCACGTGTAAATTGATGTGCGTTGTTGTGCATATAATGCGCCTGTACTGGATTGCGGTGTGAATACACAGTGCCATGAGCTGCATTGCGTTGTTAAAACACATAGCAGTCTTTTTTTTTTTTTATTCTTTTCTCTTTTTTTCCCTTCTATGTTCATTTTATACACCGCAGCCAGGGCTGGATTTGCTCTCCCTGCCGCCCCAAGTCCAGGTGCCTGCAATGCACCCCCTCTCCGCCAACCTAACCACCCCCCTCAAATCAACGGAATATGGTAACCGGATGGCAGGGGCGGCATGGTTAGTTCAAATATTTTTTGTTCCTTTTTTATCACTTTTTTTTTGTGGCTTGTCGTTTACTTTTTTTATTTTTGTATAATTTTCAATATTATTTTTCTTACTCTTTAATTACCTTTTTATTTTATTAATTTATTGTATTTATTTTTTTTATTATCAATTTTTTGTAATTTTTTAGCTTAATAGCTTCCTTTACCTTACTGCAGTGCTGTTTTCATGTCCTCATTGTTCGTTTTTGCTCTCAAGTTGCTGTAATTCTTCTCTGATCTCCACACTTCCTGGTTGTCTGTTTCCTGATGACCACAGTACTGGGAGATTTCTCTCTGTGGTCACTAATCAAGGAGGTGTGATTACTGTGTGTCTAAAACCCCACAGCACCAATCAGCTTTGTTTTCCAAACCATCACTGCCGTGTATTGGCTCTGTACAGCAGAGAAGCAGGAAACATGCAAAAACGAAACTAGAAACTAGAGGTTCATTATATGATTGATTTTTATCTATTTTAAAAAGGAATCAGTTAACTCAGTCTCTATACCCTGTAAACAGTCATTTCAGCAAAAAAAAATGTATTCCTTTACAACTCCTTTAACGTTATTGCTATCACACAGGAGAAAACCATTCCCTGTGTGATAGCAATTGGAGGTGACAGGTTCTCTTTATTGACCCTGTCACCTCCAAAACAGGAGTCCTAGCACTGTGCTAGAACTCCTGTCACAGCTGAGATGGGAAGAGCACAGCTCACCCCTCTCACTGTGTACATCGGTGGCAGGGACAGTCACAGGAGACCTGGGGGAGTCCCGAAGACAGAGCCAGTAGAGAGAGGTGGGGGGGGGGGGGGCGGACAGCAGCACACATTTTACAAGTGATTTCAGCGACTTCGCCGCAATCACTTGTTAACGAGCGAGCGGATTCCAGAAAGCAACTAACCGCCCTTAACTGGCCATTGGGGGAATCCATGCAGCTGCCGCCCCTCTGCGCCTG